>WWET01001957.1:25616-56075 GCA_011038615.1 Limnodynastes dumerilii | reverse complement strand
AACACCTGGCAGTCGGGAGAGACAAATCAGCAGCAGCGACGTCCTGAGACCCCCGGATTTAGCGGTGTGAATACCCGCTCGACGGGGTTGACTTGGACAATACAATCCACTACTCAATATCTGACTGTACTGGCTGAATGGGTGAGATCTAAATATCTTTATTATTTGTGCGGCAATATTATCAAAACACATTGAAGCAATTTATATGTGATCACGAAACAGAGGAAGCACGGTCTTTGGAATCTTAGAGACTTTATAATTGTATTTGTTTTTAGTCTGGGGCCTGATCAACCCCAGAACAATAATAATTACTAATTATCACCATTAGAGTCCTACGACCTTTTGAAGAATCTACTATTGTGCAGTACCTGGATACATTTGTTTCTAACAATAGTATCAATATTTTGCTTTATTATATTTTTTAACTGTTTACTTTAGTGGTACCTGACTAATATGTTTAAATAAATTGTATTTTTATTTATTATTTGCACTGGAAGGCACTTTCTATTATATCCTATACATGAGTGTTTAAGTATTGGAATTATTATACTTGACATAAGAGTTGTATTATTTAATATAATATTAACCTAATTGGTTTCTAAGTAATACCTTAAAAAATATTCTATTAATCCTCATTTTCTATTCTACTATTAATAGTGCTGTTCATATCTTGTTTAGTTAGTTTATAAACCTGATTCAAACTTAAGAGCTAAATTGCGAACTTACCTAAATATACACACATGGCAAATCCACAATACTATATTCAGAGAAAATAAAGAACCAGGTTAAATACTCCCCCTGTTTCGGGAGTGCTACATAAGGATGTAAGTCTTTCCTGCCTTGCTTATGATGCAAAGATACGTAACTAAATGCACTGATTCGGCTTTTGGAAAAGGAAAGCATTGTTTTTTTCTAAAAACAGCACGTACTCTTATTAACATATGTAAACAAAAGTAACCATTTAAAATACAACTAGAAATAGGAATAANATATATGTATTGTTAGGCACATCGGAATATTACAGATATTTCAATCATCCATATGCAGGTATGCAGCACATGCTAGCAAAGATCAATGAAATATATGAAGTACATAAGGTTTGTATTACAATAATAAAAGTAGTAAAGGACATCTGTTGCAGCATAGTCTGGAAGCATATGAGGCTATTAGGTTATATAACTAACCTATAGAGTAACAGATATTGGATTTATTGAGGTAAAACAATCAGTACTATAAATTGTCAATCCCAGGAAAGAACAGTTTCTTAAAATGTTAAGTGTTAAGTATTTCAATAGGGGGATCACCAGTGTGCAGGCAGAGCACATACCAAATTGTGTTTTGAATCCCACGGATTGACTTGGTTGGGTATCCACTCTGGGTTCCCAGGGACGTGTTAGGGTTTCAGCATGGTGTTGGAAGCTAGAGGGTTTGATATATGATCTGCTCATGTGTTGGTGGGCAAAAGCTTTAAGCGTTAAGATTTACGGTAAAGCTTGACTGGACAGGGCAAGGCAGACTTGGCTGGACTGGACTAAACATGCTTGACTGGAGTGGACAAGGCAGACTTGGCTGAACTGGACAAAACAAGCTTGACTGTACTGGACTTGACCAGGACTGGATCAGACTAGACGACTTGTACTTGACAAGGAATGGACATGAACTGGACCAAGAATGGATTAAAATTTACTTGACCTGGACTGGACTGGACCAGGAGACATGAACTGGAACAGGACTTGACTTGACCTGGACTGGACCAGGGGACATGAACTAGAACAGGAATAACATGTATGATTCCCAGACATCAAAAAAAACCTCCACCTTATATTCTCTATTCAGAGAGACCTCCAGCCATTCAAGTCTAAAGATTGTGAAAAGTATCTCTTTAAACAGTGAGAAAGGGATTGGGGTTTGTGTATTTGGCTGCAGCACTAATTGCCAGGAGAAGTTTGCTACATTCTCTCATCACGCGCTGAGTTCCTGACAGAATACCAAACAAAGCCCATTCTGGACAGAGAGGAACATAATTTATCAATGTTGCTTCAGCAAAGCGTTTTACTCTCAACCAAAAGTGTCAAGTAATGGGGCAATCCCACAAACAGTAAAAAAAACTCTGCATCTGGTTGGTGACATTTGGGACACAATTGTGTTTCCCCTAGATCCATGACATGATGCCTCCTAGAAGAATGATAAGCTTTATGAAAGATATTCAGAAACAGTTTCTGGCATCTGCTAGATGTGAGCAATTTCCTGGATTGGCACAGGGCCTGGGATATAGCATCACCTGTAAGGGAAGGAAAGTGAAGCAACCACTGGAACATGCCCGATCTAATTTGCCAATGATCAATCTCCTCACGAAGCATCCGGTAGTGGTAAGTTATAGCTTTAGATTGAGGAGGAGGTTGTAACAAAAGGCGGTCGAACAGGTTATTCCAATCAGGCACTGAAAAACCTGAAATAATGAAGTTTACATAATGTTTGGTCTCTAAAAACGCCATGGGATGGTGCAAATTGACTCATGTGTCTGTAACTTCAGAAAACGTGAAAATTAACAAAGTGGTTAATGATAGAAGCACCCACCGCCCTCTAGATGTTAAATGGGTAAGCAGCTGCGCCATGTTGGAATTCAGGTTGTGGAGGAAGGGAAGGAAACTAGATCTTTGAGCATTAATATACATTTTATGACGTAGTATGTGCCAGATACATCTGGTGTTCCATATAAGTGGGTTTTTCTTGAGAAAATCAGAGACTTCCTGGTCATGTTGGTGGAGATAATACTTAATCTCAATTGGTCCCAAAAATTATTTTTCTAAAGAGGTGCAGGTGTAAATTTCAGTATCATGAAGTCAATCACGAAGGTTTCTCAAACCAGCAGCATGATTGTAAGCAGTTATATTTGGAAAGTTTACCTCCGTTCTCCGATCTGGATTGACACAGGTTCCTTAAACTGATTTGAGGCCTGCCTCCCTTCCAAAGGAAGCGTCTGAAAGGGCATTAATGGTTTGAGTATGCTTTTTATACAGGATAATGGGGAGGGATTACAAAAGATATAGTAGTTTGGGGAACAAAATAATTTTAATGAGACTTACACGCCCAGACCCCAAGTTGGGCAAGCAATGCCCTGCTGGAGATATAAGGCCACTGACTTGCTTTATTGATGTGGAAATCTGAAACCATGCCAAAATCTTCTATTTTTGCTATTATTTGTCTTTCGGATTACTAATGTATAAAAGTAAATCAGTAAGTTTTATCAGGAAGTAATGTTTGGAGACAGTAAACAAAAATTTTAAAGTCAATGTTCAACAAGGTGATAGGGCGGTAAGAATCAAGCTGTCTAAGATCTTTGTTAGGCTTAGGTATTAAAGTTGTGTATGCCTCGTTGAAGCCAGGGTATAGTGTGTTATGTCTACGAATTTGTTTAAATAAATCCAAGAAGATGGGGTTTATATGAGGTTGTTGGAGTTTATAATATTCAGCTGAAAAACTATCTAGTCCTGGAGATTTTTGAAGTTGTAATTGTCCAAAAACTCTCTTTGGTCTGGGGAGAGTCTGGGAAGGTTAGCCTCTCGCATAATGATATCTTGGAGGTTAGCATCAATTGGGCATCAGGATCGCATGTCAGAAATGTAATCATTACATACTTAACAATACACAAACGCATACTGCATGAAGTTAGAAATACAATGATCCACTACATATTAAAATAAGATAACCAACACAAATAACCAACACAATTAAGTATAAGTAAATGTAATGGTGTAAGTTCACAAAATTTAAAGTAAATTAAAAAAAACCTACATTGTTTATAAATACGCAACAGGTGTGGCCTGAACTAAGAAAGAGAAGGTGCATGGCCTTAGAGCACACAGTATGGTTCATCAACTTACAAGTGGTTGAGTGCTACCTTAACTTTTCCTGTGCGTATGTTATTTTGCACAAGGCACTGCTATTTGTGAATCAGACCTAACTCTGTTGGAATGCCCATACTGTACATTAGTAGCCTGTGTGCAGCTCATTTGCATTAAAAGTCTTGCCACTTTAGCCAAGAATGTGGGACTCATTCCATGCCAATATGTGCATTAGCCCTAAGTCTGATATTTGTAAATCAGTCGGCCATGGTTTCCGTGCGTATATTTGGGTTCTAGGCAATTTAACCCGTCATAAAAACACGCAAAGAAATTCAGTACTTACTTAAGTGTGAATCAGAGCCTACTAGAGTACAGGGAGTCCAGGGCTTCCAACGTTTTATGTTTTAATGATAAAAGTTTTGCCATTAAAACAGAAACATTGGAAGTCCTGGGTCCAGATTTACTAAACTGCAGACAAGTGGAGATGTTGCCCATAGTAAGTAAGTCTAGTGAGAATGAGATCTTCAGTCTGGTTGGTTGTTATGGACAACATCTCCACGTTCTCTGGTGATCTCCACGCTGTTACTGTGTATTGTACCTGCAAGACAAGCCCTGATGAAAATTGCGCCTTCTGCAATTGAAACGTCGGCCGGGCAGCCTATGTAACTAAATAATACTTGTTCTCTACCAAGTCTCCGTGAGTGCCTTCATCTTCTCTGAATGTATCCTAATCTCGTGGAATGTGCACCAGGAGCAAGCTTTATTAATAGGACTTGAGTGCCGGTACTTGGGAATTTATTTATATATATATATATACACACACACACGTCTGAATCTGGAAATGAAATCACATTTTAGGTCAGACAAGAGATTCATTTGTGATAAAGCGAAAACCAACCAGAGTAGAAGAACAGGAAAAGATGATAATAGGAAAAGAAGCCTTAAACATATGATATAAAGTTGTTATATTCCCCAAAGTATCCCCCATTTAAGTGTTAAGGCAACATAGCTGCTTCAAATGTTGTTCAAATGCTGGCAGAGGTAAAGGAGAAGTTGGCCCGGATTCAGAGCTGGGCATCTGTCTGAAATGAACATGGATGCGCTGTGGAATCCCACAACGCGCATTCGCAAGCTTACAGAAGTCGGACGTAATACAGGTGTAAGCAATCGCAGCTTACGTGTCCGAACTTTTAACCATGCAAAAAGGGGCGTGTTTGTATATGTGAATGGCTTTTTGGGGCATTTACAAGATAATCCACACGCATTCATATTTGAATTTGCAAACGCATCCAACTTTTCACTTAGAGAAGCCCTGACCATGGTGCAAATGGTTATTTATTTATTTTTAGTCTTTCCTTTAAAAAAGATCATGTGACTTCATTAGTAAAATGCAATGCATCTTTTTGTAAGGTATATAAAAAGGCAAAAATAAGCGATATGCGCTTCTGGGAAACACGACCACGTTTTACAATAGTGAGTGCTTTTTTATGTGGACATGCATTTTAATTTTTTTTTTATCATTTTACACACAATTTTTGTTTGTTTAAAAATACATTTTTATTTAAAAAACCTGTATGAACAAGAATGTTTCAGAATTATTGTTTTATGAATTTTTGAAAACAATAAATATTATTATTTTTCAACAATAATATTTTATACATTTCTCTATAGGTACCTTAAAGTTGATAATTATATTCAAACTTCAAAGTAATAAGAGATGTTGTTGTAATTTTTATTTTTTTTGCATTTGTTGTAAATATTTGTATGTAAAAGTTTTAAGTTATGTTTCTTATAAATAAATGTTGTTTTGCTAAAAACAAGTTTGTCACTTTTCAGTATGTTAGTGTAGACAGTAAGACAAACAAAATAAAAAAAATTATTGTTACAAATATTTACATATAACATACAACACTAAGGGCCAGATTTACAGCACCGGACTTATTGCATATACGTCCAGTATTTACCGTTTTTGACTACTGCGCATGCGTAGTAAATTTTTTACGTAATCTATGTAACTTTTCGAAACGTAGATTGCGTATATGCGGTCTGAAAGACTAACGTGTGAGTATTAAGAATTATTTTATATATTTTACTTTATGGGACACTTTTTAAATCATGGTCACTATAGGACTATTACTATATCATAAGGACTAATATTGGTAACATTCAATTTTAATTTACACCTAGCAGGGCAATACCCTTTTATTATAATCTGTCGGGACAATACTCTAATCATAATCTATTGGGGCAATACTATTTTATTATAATCTATCGGTGCAATACTATTTTATTATAGTCTATCAGGGCAATACTCTTTTATTATAATCTATGGGGGCAATACTCTACACAGTTAACGGGACAATACTATTTAAGGTGGACCTATGTAGGTACTATTTATATTAGATCTGGGACACACTTTCCTAGAACACATTAGTGATGGCCCAGCATGCCATTAATCCTTGGCATTCTGATGCTTATAGTACTAAAAGGCACAACATGCCCTGCAACACATGGGCATGCTGTGCCTTCTAGTACTATATGCACCAGCATGCTAAGGGTTAATAGCATGTCATGCATTGCTTTTTTTTTTACTTTTAAAATGTTTACCTTTTACCATTTAAAAAAAAAAAATTTTTTTTTTTTACTAAGGAGCACGGAATGTGGCGGTTTATACTAAACCGACACACAAACCCTGCTCTTTTGTTTTTGACGATTTTTTGGGGGGATTTTTCAGCGATTTTTGTTAGTAAATTCAGCTAGTTTACAATCCCCCCCAAAAATTGCCAAAAAATTAGATTTCAATGAAATCGACTTTAGTAAATTTACCTCCCAATGTTGGGTCATATATATATTTTTAAATTGAGAGCTAACTTACCTCAGGAGGAACCCCATAAAGCCTCCAAAATAGCTGCTGTGGAACAACACCCGCTCTCAGCTGTTGCCTCCTGGACGTGCTCCCAAATAGTATACACACAAAATGGAAGTTGCTCAGATCAATTTATAGGTAAATCAATCAGGTGCGTGAAGGCAGGGGCAATCTGCTTTAACAGAGACAAAGGAAAGAAAATTCCCCAGTAACACTGCCATTAACTATTAACAAAATATACCATTATATCTGTAAAATAAAACTACCAATGATACTGATATTAATAATGATTATGCATTATAAAATGGAAGGTGTATCCTTTATAAAAGGATGTGCATGGCTGAGAATATACTTGATATTGGTTTGCGTTCACCTGCTTGGATCACAGTTGGTAACAATTCATAACTAGGCACTTTAAAATTATAAATACAAATTTTCCTTTCAATCAGTCATGTAAGGTAACTCAGAAATGAATTTATGAGCAATTTTAGTGTGTAATAAAATAGGCACTTACTTTTTTTTTTAATGCACCAAATTGTTTTGGCCAAATAGTTGTTTTGATGTTCTGCCCAAAATCTTTCCCTGCTTATATATATATATTTAATTTATTTTTTTTTTTACTTGAAATATTTAATTTATTTTTTTTTTTTACTTGAAATATATTTGTTTTCTTGATGGTTTTATGGTGCCTTGAGTTATTTTGTGTTGGTTTTTAAGAGCGTTCAGGGAATGTAGATTCTGTAAGTTTATTCTGAAGGGCAGTGTTTGAAGAGGTGACTTTAAAGACAGTGCTTAAAATGTAAAATCGCTTCAGATTTCATAAAAATGTTCCTCTTTTGATGACTTTCTTTATCATTATATAATTTTGCACTATTTATTTAAAAACAACAACAACAAATTACTATAAACCATTTTAATTTGAACTTACTATAGAAGGAATCTGTCTGAAAATAATGAATTTAACAATCATTTTTCAGGAAATTAGCACACATTGGAAACATAGGTACTGTACCACATTGCAAATTAAGGGACTGAATTGTCATGTAGTCTTATTGGTCATACAGGAGCTGCTGTACTACTCGCTACTGCTCACTATAGTTTCTCTCTCCTGGCTGTCGCTGGCAGCTGGGGCATCGCATAGCATTTTCCGTCCAGCCCGCGCTGTGCTGCTCTCTCGGGCCCGTGACCATGGGCCAGATTTACTAGGCTGCGGAGATGGAAAAGTGGAGATGTTGCCCATAGCAACCAATCAGTTTCTATCTCTCAATTTCCTATTACATACTAGAAAATGTCAACTAGACTCAGGTTGCTATGGGCTTTCCCACAGCTTGGTAAATCTGGCCCCATGTGTATATTTCTAGGGTCTAGCACCTAATTGAGCAATCTGATTAGACTTCTTTACTGTATATGGCAAGGAAGATTGGCCTTCCTGACAGTTATAGGTTATAGCACTCACTATATATCACTGCTCCAGAATTTCAGACCCTCTAATATGATTAGGTACACAATACTCCAGCTCCAGAAGCTCCAGAGCTTCCAACTGTCACTCAGTTGGTTTTAATGAATTGCCTCATGTCTTTCTCTTCAACAAAGGTGGTTATCAAATTAACTGACAGTTGGAATTTCAGAGCACTGTGTACCTAATGGAATGGGTCATGTTGTGTTATTAGTATTATCTGGATTCCTTGTGGTCCCAGTTCTGTCTACAGCATATTGGAATATGGGGTTGCCGACTTTTCATAGCTTCCCTCCGGAAGAACAGCCCTAGATGCCTGCAAGGGGGTAGGTCTTCATGATGTTATGCAAATCGCACCAGAAGCCCCATCCCCCCATCCCTCAGGGGGGCAGGACTTGAGGCTGTGATTTGCATGAAACCATGGCCTCAGGTCCTGTGTGGAAGATTTGCAGGCTCTCCTGGGATACTGCTCGAATTCTGGGAGTCTCCCGGATGTTCCTGGCGAGTCGGCAAACATGGCCTACACCCAGTATCTGTGTCTCTTCTTTCCTGTAGCCATCCCACAAGTTCAAGGGATTCGGGTATATCACGTAGTGTGCCATCTGCCTGGGTCATGTTTTTTGTCTGTGTCCAATGCACTGTACATTGGGATTTGTTGTACCGCAGGGTGTGTCATCCTGTTTATTTTTGTGTATTATTGTCTTATTACCTGTACCTGTCTGTATGTGATTGCATTAACACTAAAAACGAAATATTTTTTAATGTAACAAATATAAAATGAATGCAAACTCTAAAAATGTCATTTAATAAAAAAATTCCTGAGCAAGAATCAAGCATATGCAAATAACAGGCTGCACACAACATAAAATCAGCAGTATGAAAATGAAATATTCTGTATACTATAATGGAGTATGACGCGACTTCAAATTTATGTTATAGTACTGAGTAATAGCTGTCAAAAGTGCTAAAAAAAAATCTTCGCTAGCGCCTACAACAAAGGATTTAGAATTTGGATTAGTTCCAAGATATTGATTAAAATGTTCAGAAAAGAAGTAAAGCAGAGGTAGTGAGATTTTCAAAGAACTGCTGTTATAACAAAATATTATGCAAACTCCCATATTTCCTTTCCACACTTTTTGAACTTTGGTAACAAAATAACCTATCACTAATAAATAGACTATTGGCAAAACATATTTGCAGACAATGAAAGGTAAAATATTGGAAGAGTTTCGAAATCATCAGTGATCATATAGGTTTAGCTGATATTTTGTGTGGTGGACAATTATCCCCCAACATAAAAAAATGATTATCTAAAGAGATATATATGATGAACATAACATTACAAGATTTAGAAAGGAATGTAGCCATTGTTACACAAATAATTCCACCACTCCAGAGGGTTAATGTTAGCTTCAGGCTACCAACATATGATTTCTCATATTAGATACAAATGGAACATTTATTTTTTAATTGCGACTGATGATTGTAAAATGTGAGGAGAGGTAAAGTATTTGGTACATTCTAGTTAATTTTGGCTTTATTGTTATAGTCTCAAGGAATTATGAGCAATAAATTACATAAAAAGAAATAGGCTGTTGTGACCTACACTAATTGCTGGTAATTAAATCACATAAAATAAACACTATACCTAGTATTGCATATGACTGTTTTTATATATTTAATATTTTTATATTTATATTGTATTCAATTATGTGCTATGCTGTCCATCCCTACCCTGTATGTCTGTACTGTATTTTGTTTTTGTATTTTGTATGGTGCTGCGGACACCTAAACTGAGTAAAAGGAAAAATTATTTAAAAATGATTATTTGTAATTACTGTATTGTGTGACATTTACATTCCGACAAAAACGCTTGCAGTATTCAGAACGAGGGTAGTCGCTGCTCTGTTGCTGTACACAACAGCACCTGAGCTGCGTATGTGCCGACTGCCCGCAGCTGATTAGTTGTTTATACACAAACAAGCTGAAGCTGCTGATAGTGGTTTAAAAACAGCACTTAACACTGAGCACTGTTTAGAAAAAAGTTAAGTTGACAGCTGCCAGCTTTATTTACAGAGCCATGGCCACCTGCTACAGTATAGTAGCTCTGTAATATGAAGCTACCAGGGATTAGAAGTGGCAGGGGCCAGCTAGAACCGCTATCCATGAGTAAGCCAGTGGGACTCCCCCTAGGTCCCACGGTGCGGGTTCAAATGCCTTAGGGCATTAGTAGTGATGAGAACATCCATTTACAGTCAGTATTACACCGGATCTCCCTGCACTTGTGCAGCATATTTGAGCACGTAGCTGCATTGAGCTTAGTTGCTATGTGCTTGTGATTGGTTGCAGTTCAAAGGCATCGTTGTTGTGCTTTTGGATCGCACACAGTCTGTTCCACTTCTTTTAACACATCAATGGCACGCACAATGTACCTCTGCAGCAGCCCCTCTAAGAGTAGATAATGTATACATATGAAAAACATCCAGAGAAGCAAATACTTTGGTCTTATTTAAATCTTTCAGTATTAGCCTGGGAGTTCTACAGAAACGGTCTGGGAACTTAGCCAAATTGAAACAACAACATAAAGAAGGAATTATGCCTGAAACTATGGATATCCAATCTCGACTCTCAAAATACTTATTGAATATACTGAGCAAATGTGGAATTACTTTTCAATTATAAACCTGCTCTTCTGAGTTTGAAATATACAAACCATCTAATCTGCAAACTCTTCAATTTCAAACCAAACTCTCCTTTACCAAATGCAGAAAAATTAACAGTAAGGAAATATCCCCTTTATATTTACTTACATAATAATAATGTTTAAAAGGTCTTTCCATTACTTAACCGACATGGAACTTATTAAAGCTTATAAATGAATTTCTCTGCTGTGTTGTGGGAGCATTGATTAAGCTTTTAGTGCAATTGAGAAAGACTTTCTGCTTCAATGTTACTAATGAATTTTCGTGTTACTTCACCAAAGCCTTTTCTGTCCGAAGTGTAAATTTTGTTGTTAGTTTCCTCCTTCATACGTCTCATAATATGACATATTTTTATCCAAGTTGTTTCCATTTTGAACATGCTAGAGGGGGAATTAGAAGATGCAACTATACAAGTAAATGTTATACAAAAAGATACAAATATAGATGAAATTATGGAAATATGGACTATTATTGTATTGTATTGTATTTTTTCAGGTAGACCTGTCAGCCACCTTTTGGTTTAGATCAACAGGTTAATGTCCCTTTAGCAGTATCATCTCTCATGAACCCATGCTTCTAGTCTTCTAGTCTGTAAGCTCTCATATGCAGGGTCCTCTAGCCTACTTCAATAACCACTCTGTTGTCCTTGTTATATGGTTTGTGAGCCCCAGATAGTCTTGGGACTAGGGGTGTAGGAAAATTTTCTTGGGGCTCAAAAGGCCATAGGACCTGAAATCAGTGGCATCACTAGGGTTGGTGTCACCCAGTGCGGAAACCCATGCTGTCATCCTCATAGACCTCTTTTCAATTCAAGACCTTAGTATTGTTTTTTGTGCTGTCACTCATTAATTATTAATATATTATTCATTAATTAATTAATACTCATTAATTCCAATATATTATTCAATGTAATGGAAATAGTAGTGACATAAAGTAGCAAAATAAAAACTACACCTTTAAATTACAATATCAGCCTTAATGTATTTATGTTTACATCGTTTAAAGTAGTTAAAGTAAAAAAAGTCACCCCCAGTCATCACTGCATCCCACTTGTATGTCCCAGCTATGCTATCAACCCCCTTGTATGTCCCAGTTATCTTATCAGTCCCTTTGTATGTCTCCAGCCATCACTGCAGCCCCTTTGTATGTCCTTGTCAGCCCCTTGTTTGTCCCAGCCATTATTGTAGCCCCCCTTGTATGTCCCAACTATCATTGCAGTCCCCCCTTGTATGTCTTAGCTATCATTGCAGCCCTCTCCCCTTGTATGTCCAAGCCATCATTGCAGCCCCCTTGTATGTTCAAGCCATTATTGCTTGTATGTCATAGCTATCATTGCTGCTCCCATTTGTAGGCCCCAGCCATCAAAAATCCAGAATCCACACTGCATTAAAGTACCAGTAGAAAACAGCATAGCAGAAAACAATCATTCTAACCATTTAAAGGTACATTCTTTGCTAACCAGTCCTGCTCTTACGTTTGTTTATACAACCAAGAACATTTTTATGCAGGAGTGCAGTTTTTATCTCTACACATTTGTCAAAGTCATTTTGTTTACATTTAACAATTATTATTATTATTATTATTATTATTATTATTATTTTAATTAAAAGAACAAGTGTTGAAGGAAAATCTAGAGCTCAGATATAACAATACCAGCTGCAGAGTGCACCCTTTATATGGGCTTCATCAACCCTGTAATATAATCGTAAGATTTTGTAATTCCTGACCATAGCATAAAACTAATTTGATTACTATTAAAAAGGGATTAAAATTATTTTTATTAAAATAATCCTGGAAATCAAGTTAAGTACTATCAACAGCATTTTACTATAAAAGTATCTCCATGAAAGGAATCTAAAGTTCCTATAATACGGACTGTGTCAGAGATTACCGTTACTTGGTTCATAATGAGAAAATGTTCTATAAAACATAAGTGATGATATCAATAATCAGTCATAGATTAAGAGTAATTAACAGTCATAGATTAGGAATAATTAACCGTGGGTTCCAAACTTGCTATCTGTGAAATATCATACCAATATTATTGCATCTATAGGATTAATTATGTCACCACTGTTTCATTATCTTATTGCTTCACATAGGAAATGGGTATAATGACCTTTTATGCATCTAATGACTCATATCTAAAATTTACATTTATAATTTAAAGAGACCAAATTCTTTGAGGCTAAGAGATGGTTTTATGATAAAAAAAGTATAATAAAAATAAATGGATTAAAGAATGGAATAATGCTATAAATATTTGATTTCTAAAACATTTATTAAATTGAAAAGTGATTGCTCTGTGAGTTGATGACGGGGTGAATCTTCCTCATGAATACACAGGTAAATAATTATATATTTCTTAATTTCTACATCCAAAGTAATAATATACTGTATCTCCTTGCTAGAAAAAACGGTGAACCTAAAATACATGAAACATGAAACCTACTGACCTGGTGGCCTAGTGAACATTACACTAAATCTGAAGAAAATCAAAGATGATTTATCAGGGAAATCTCCATAACATATTATCAAAAAATTATTGGGGAGAACGAATGATTTGGTGAGTAAAATAGTTAGTTAAAAATTAATTAGATATAATTAATTGAATTAAATGATTTTAAAAGATTTAAACAAACTCTTACTCTATCTCTACTTGGTTTTCCCAGAGGGTCTCCGAAGCTAGTACTGGCCAGGCCCACCCTGATTAGCTTCCAAGATCTGACAAGATTAGGCACTTGCAGGGTGGTATGACTGTAGAGAACCGAGAGAAAAAGATCTTGTTAAATAGCACCTGAGTTCAAAGAAATCATTTTAAAACAAAGTCTAGCTTCAGACCTTCTGGGTGCAGGGTATTCATCTCATATTTGAATTTCATTTTGCATGCGGTCAGTTGGTTAGCACTATCCTTCTTATACTAGTTCACTTTAAAAAACTTGATATTTTAATTTGTAATTTTGTTAATACCTGACTTTTTTCTATTTGAATTAATTTATAAAATGTAATTTATAAAAGTTAAAGTCTTATCTTTTGCAGTAAATATACCATGTAATTCTACTTCATACCTTTCGGTATCAATTTTATTCCATTTGGTATGTTACTTTAATTTTGTGTATCTGAAGAGGTTAAAATCTAAACTTACTAAGCATTGTGCGGGCACATAAAAATATCAATTTCTCTATTACACAGCAAGATGAACAGTTATGTTTTATGGGTGTCAGGATCTAAAATTTTAAAACCTGGAGCACATTGCATCTGCCACCTTTTGTCATTCATTTTACGTAGAATATCAGTTACAAGAACAGCACACTAGGGAACCAGTAGTAGGCAATGTGACAGGGACATAACTAAGCTTCTAGGCCCCAAAGCAAAATTGAGAAGGACACATACAGCTTCACTTCTTCTTGGTTGTTTAATTACCAGTGTTTCCTCTGTTCCAACTTCCTCAAATCAAAACATTGTAAATTATCATGTAAGCAAATGTAGACTGTGAAACATTTTTGGGCTGATACAGAATTGGGAGTTTGCACCTTAATAAAACCACATTGACATTCAGGGGAAGCATATTCAGAATGAGAATAAGCTGCAAGATAGTAATTGTAGGTCAACTTTAAATTAGAGTTAAAAACAAAGATATTCAACATTTGCGTACAAAAAGCAAAATCAACCATTAATTTCCATGCATGCAAAAAAGCTAGTAAACTTGAACCAATCACCTTGCAAAATGGTTAATACAGGTAATGATTTTATTCTGGCAAGTTAAAAAGTGTAAAAACAGAAAGGAAGTTGCTCAATCAATTTATAGGTAAATGTTAAACAGGTGCGTGAAAGGCAGGGGTTAATCTGCTTGCCACAGAAACAAAGGGAAAAATAGCCCCAGTACACTGCCATAAACCAGTAACAAACTCTACTGTTCTATCTGTAAAATAAAACACAGAAATGTTCGTTACACATATTTGTACAAATATGGGATAAGCCACCAGCCACCGTCAAGGCCTTTCTGTATATGGTGGTCCTAACTCTAACAATGAAAGTCCCAATGTTGGGTCCCATATATATGTTTATAAACTGAGAGCCAACTTAGCTAGGAGACACCCCTTAAAGTCTCCAAAATGGCTGCTGTGGAACAGCTCTCCTTCTCAGCAACTGCTCCCAGACATACCCACAAACAGAATAAAACCAGAATGGAAGTTTCTCAATCAATTTAAAGGTAAATGTTAAACAGGTGCGTGAAAAGCAGGGGTTAATCTGCTTGCCACAGAAACAAAGGGAAAAATAGCCCCAACACACTGCCATAAACCAGTAACAAACTCTACTGTTCTATCTGTAAGATAAAACACAGATAAGTGTGTTAGCATGTATGTTCAACGTAGTCAAGGCCTGGCCTCTTCCATGTGTTTTAAAACTATATGTGCAAGCTTGCTTTGTCAGGTATCAGCTATGCCCATGCAGTAGGACCATACTAGGACATGTAGTTTCACAACTCCTAGAGAATATCTTCTTGTGATCTTTGAGAATCCGTTATAGAATTCTATAGATGTGTAATTTTTACTGCTGCTAGCCTGCTTGTTTGCATGCATGACATTTGGAACTGAAACTTTCTACCTTTCCTTATTGATTAATGCACACATTCATAGGGGATGCCTTAGCAGTATGGTTGTAGTCCGACTTGCTGGAGTCCAAGAATTACACCAATAAGAGTAGTGATAAAAAAGGCTTGAACAGTTTTGCTTTTGGGTGTTGAAAGATCCCTCAATAATTGACACCATACCAGTATTAACAAGGTGAAGCCTTGTTGTACCAAGGATTAAAAATGCCAGAGATGGTTAAATGGATATGATTTAGTAGGATTTGCCTTTTTTATCATAATGCTGAATGATAAATAAAGATCTAACTTTTCAGGGACTATCACATGACTGTACACATAAAGGGCCTGATTCACAACTAAGTAAGAACAGGATTTCAGAGCGTATAATTAAGAACGGCTAAACTGAGCATGCCCTGAACTCAATTCTACGCACTGAAACCATGTAAGCATGATAAGAACGGCTACTTAGGAATGAGTCATGCTTGAGAATGTAATGACTTCCGCATGTGTGACTAGAGGGACAAGACTCTTAATGCAAATGAGCAGCACTTAGGCTGCTAATATACAGTATGGGCATTCTTCGAGACTTAGGAATGATTCACAGTTAAGAAGGCCTTTGCGGAAAATAACATATGCACGAACAAAGATAAGAATTCCCCCTACCATTCTTAAGTTGACATCCTCATGGTTAACAGATAGCCAAAGCCACATACTTTTCTGTTTGTAATGAATGCATGTATTCACTTTGAAACAATTAAAGGCTTATCTTTTAAAACTGCTGTTATGTCACCATTTTGTGTTTAACTTTAAATTTGAAAGGTACTCATTATTTACATTTATTTGCAGTTTGTGCATGATTTTATTGTTTGTTATTGCATTTTTTTTAAACATAAGTTGTTTTTTTAATTTGATTTGCAGCATGTTTGCATTGTTTGTGTGTGAAATTGCGATACTAATTTTGTTTAGGTCTAATTTATGTAGATATTTATTATTTTGATATTTAGGTTCAGGAAAACTGAATGGTTCTTTCTTAATCCTTCGATAAATATTTACGATTTTAATAATTTTCTACATTTTTGCATATTGCAATTTTTTAAATAAATTTTTTGATTACTTTTGTTAATTAAAAAACAAATAAACTCTAAGAAAATCAATCTGCTTCTTAATTGAATCAATTAATGTGTTTCTTTGCTTAGCTGTGAATCATGAGGATATTAAAGATCCTAAATATACGCACGACTCTCATTTGGGAAACAAAGCTGTTCCTAAATATACGCATATGGGGGTAGATCCAGAACTACGTACACAAGTGAATTTACTCTAGCCGCTAGTGTAAAAGCGCCCATTAGTACTTACTGCGCATGCGCATGGCAGAGATTACGCCATGTAACTACGTACGAAGGGGCGTACCAGCCATACGACACCCGTAATTACGCTTCGGAGGTGGGATGAGGCATTTAAATTGGACAGTATGGGCGTGCTTGGGAGCGTAAGTACGTGCAGCCATTATGGCCAACAAGAGTTACGATTTTAAAAGTTAAGGTAGGGTTTGAAAAGCCTAAAATGGCTAAAGTACGTACGAACGAGGGGAGTGCCGAGTAAATACGATAGCGTAAATACGCTAAGCTAGGAAACGTAATGGAAATGTAGCTCTGGATCTGGCCCATGGAGATAAGAATGTACTTAGATCCCTCTTAAGTGTGAATCAAGTCCAATGTATGTACTTAATATTCTGCCTGCACAACCGGTCTTGCTCCCCCTGCAAGCTAAAAATGTATGCCTGCCTGTTTTGCGATATAACACCAGTGACTGCCATACATTGAAGCATTCCTAGTCAATACAATAACATATAGAGAGCATCCATGTATTGATTATACTATTCCCGCTGCATCCAAGCCTCTGGCATACAATACAGACTGCATTATTGTCATCACCATACAATAAAGACTGTGGACCGTCTTCAGACTACTGGACGTATAACATATACATCTGGAGTTTAGGGTATTTTACTACTGCGCATGCGTAGTAAATTTTTTACATAATCTACGTATATAATCTTTTCCTTACGTAGATTGCATATATGCAGTCTTAAAGATAAAAAGTCTTAAAGATACGTAGATTACGCAAAAAATGTACTACGCATGCGCAGTAGTAAAAAACGACTCTTATTGGTAAATTTACTTAAGTACGATTGTAGCGAAAGTTTAAAGCCACAGCACATTACCAGCTTTTCCTGATGGAAACTCTGGACGTATATGTTGTACGTCTGGTAGTCTGAATACGGCCCTGCATCTTAGAGATATAAATAAATAGGTTCAAGGTCCTTGAGAAAGACTATTCGCTGAAACGCGTAGGTTGTGGGTAGCGGTGTCCGGTATCTGTCTGGAGGGATCTCGAGCCAGGGTGAGTGTTTAGCCTGAGTACGGTTCATTTGGGCCCACTTAGTACCATAGCTATTTTCCATCATGTGAAAACACTCCTCAGGTCCATTATACTGATCCAGTGGGGGACTGAAATTATTTTTAATATCATTCTGGAAGAACTATGAAGTTTTTAGGAGATCGAATTGATTAATTTATGTTTTTAATGGATAATACTATATATACAAAGGAATAAAGATACATGGAAAAATATTTATAGGGGATATTCTTGACTGGATAAATAAATCTTCTTATATGCTTTACTCTCAATAGGAGGAAAAGGTGAGTGTTTTTCCTTCTTTGATAAACATTTACCTCAGTACTGACGGGCTGCACGAGGGTCCCCGTGCCCTTTTTCTGTGTTTTCTCCTGGACTCCGTTTACTGCTGAGTGAAAGTGCCCACCATCCAGGATATAGGAGATATAAGGGTGTGTGAAAGAAATCTACAGGAGACACCTTGATGTAGCAAAGAAATCTTTATTGTATGCTCAATCCCAAGAGGAGGAAAGGGTGAGTGTGTTTCTTCCCTTGCCAATATCTGCCTAAGTATAGACGGGCTATACGAGGATCCCCGGGTCTTTTTTCTGTGTTATCTCCTGAGCTCTGCTTGCTGGCGAGGAGGGGGAGAGTCGGAGAGAGGAGAGGAGGCGATCATCGATAGATCTACAGGACATCTAAAGGAGCCATTGAGATACGCTAAAACGGCAAGAGATTAAAAGTGTGAGTACATTCACCTTGAGATGAATTACTGACTGTAAACATATTACACTATTGGTATTCTTTTCTTTTATTGGAGATAATCGCTGAGTGAATGTGCTCATCATTCAAGCTCAAGGCAAAGGAGGAATTGGACTTGCAAATTGTACATCTGAGGGGACTTGTTTTGAAAAGAGGGTGATGTGATATTGAGATTTTTGGACACACGGTCTCCCAACTGTATTGGTTCAGAACTATTGAAGGACTATTATTTAAATACCTGAGCGCAATTTGTTAACATTCTTTTATACTATATATACAGGGACTTGGAATCTTTACATTTTATTTTATTTGAAATTTGTGGAATTTCTGAATCCCAATTTAGGGGTAGAGTGGAAATACCCCTTATTGTGTACGGTTGCAGCTTAGTAGGAGGCACAAGAGGTGTTATACAATTTTATTTTTTCTGTTATAAAATATTGTTTGTCCCAGAACCAAGGTGATATTTTACTTATATCATCTGTTTTCCTAAGGGGTGTCTGGTCATATGACCTTTGATGAAGAGTGTTTCTAGATCTTATCTTCTGCATCCTGTTACGTACTAATGTGATATGCGCAGCAGTACAAATCTATCCTCCCTAGCTGCTCAAGCAGATCTTGGCTGTTATTAGGCAGTCAGGATATAGTTCTAACTGCTAACTGGTTTTCTGTTCTGCAGGCTGTTGCTAAGCAGCCAGAATGCTATGCTAATAACAAAGTCAGGCCTACAGAAGCTACTCCAGGAGCTAGAATGATTAATAGGTCTCAGCTGGTACCTAACAGCCAGGATTCAGTCTAAACAAAACTGGGAGGCTCTCCAGCATTGTTTGGCTGTTCTTTGTTTAAAAAACCAGCAAGGAAAACGCTCCCATGTTGGTGATATTGTATTCTGTTTAATCTTGTCCGTCCCCTTGTACCTGTACATCTGCCTGGAATCCATTATCTTGTACCTGTATACCTATATGAACCCATTGCCTTTTAACTGTATATCTACCTGGTTTCTAATTCCCTAGTAACCTATAACCTTGCACCAATTGTACGAGTCTTTGTACCCCTGCATTCTGTGTGTTTCTTTGTAACCGTTTGTATTTGGATCCCATGTCCTTGTCTCATCTGTTAGCCTTGCTCTCTCATGTAACACTTCCATCTAGCCAAGCTTTATAAAGGCCTTCTGGCCCTGGTTCAGTCACACACTCCCCCTGGAGTCTACTACTACATTGATCTCTGAAGCACACAAAGAGCTGTCCAGTGTCTGACATTAGCACTACGAAAACAATATTGTTGGGATTAAAAATCATATTTCAGGTATCCGTGGGTACCCCTAATTTCTCAAGGATGTGATGTGCCCTTGCAGGCATAATGCTTGCAAATTAGATGTCTCTATGGCCCTGGAAAGCACACAACTAAGTACTGTAGCAAGCCTTGTACACACAGCCCTCACCTGGTGAATGATACCTAACTGTTGGTAATTAAACCAAGAATTTGATTATTGTAATATTATCAGTAACACACATACCCAGGGGGGAATATAGGGATTTATAGGTTAAGCTACAAAAATCAAATGGGAAGTTCTCAAAATCTGGTCCTATCCCATAATGAAGTCACAGCCCGTGTTGTCCAACCACCTTCTCCTTAGGGGGAGGAGAGTTAGATAAGATTGTTTTAAAAATGTGTTGAGAGCAAGATTTCATGGTCTTTCTAAGTGGGTCCAGATACTTAGCTGGCGGAAGGGCAAATATTGTGCTAAGCTTCTAGCCAGAACTTATTTCTGCAAAAAGGAGATTTATGTCTTTATCCTGTTTTAATTGCTTTTTACATGTTTTTTCGAGTCTTGTAACCTTGTTATTGTTCTATCTTTTCTGTATAAATAAGCTACTGCTATTGTACTTTTTTTTTGTAAATTTACTTTTGCTATATTAGTCTGTTTAAATATGCTCTAAATCTCTTAGTGGTAAATTTACTTAAGTGCGATTGTGGCGATGGTTTAAAGCCACTGCACATTACCAGCTTTTCCTGATGGTTTTGGATCTCAAAATGCTGCATTTACTATTTACTATTGTGCAGTTTAAAGGTTACATTTATAACCGCCGGCAATGACTAAATGAATCAAACCGACAGCTATTTAATGTAAAAGATAGAGTTTTGAATAGTAACAGCAGTTTATGACATAGTTAAAAAAATAAAAACTATACTTACTAATACATAATAAACATTTAAAATATCCCTGTTTTTTTTGTATGACTACAAGTCTGGACTGCCCTGAAAATACATAATTAACTTCCCTATATAAATACATTAAGAAATAATTATTACATATCATCTTGATTTCTTTGCTTTTAAAATCGCTATTAAAAAAGCCCAAAACCACCCTTTAGTAAATCTTACCCTTCTTGTCTCTGAAGTTTTTGACCACTTTGGCTACTGTAATTTATAAGGATTGTGGGAACAGGTCACAGAGTAATAATTTCTGCTTAAGTTATATAATTACCGGTATAGGTTCCATAATACAGTGCATGGTGGCAGCCTGGTTTTGGGTAAATATAGAGTTTTACCATCACAGAGGTAGTGATGTAATAGTATATAAATGTGAATCTTATATCTAGGCCCCAAGTTAGAGTGAATTCCTAGGAACCAGCACTTAATGATCCCTGGTATCCTTTCAGAGACTTATGATAGGATCTGAAAGAAGGAGCAACAGAGAAAGCACCTATACAGCCAGGTGCACCTACCACCCAACCCCTCCCCTCCCCCGTTGCACTTTAAGAAATGTGCTGGCCCTGGTACAAATAGTAATGAAGGCACTTTTCCTTACTTGCTAACTAACCAACAATAGTCTTAACAAGCAATTTAAAATGTCCTAACAACTCCAAAGATTATACGGGACCTGATTCAGAGTATTGCATCTGTGTGAAATTCACACGGATATGATGGTTTTTTAAGGAACTGTGCATGCGCTAAATGCGGAAGGAAGTCGTATTGCTGGTGAAGTTTATGGTATCCGCCAGCATCTGATTCCGACTGCAAAAGGGGGTGTGCTAGGATATTTAAATGAGAAAAGCTCCGCTGTGTTTTTTTTTGAGCCAGTTGTCCAGCAGGTGGCGCTGTGACAATCTGAGAGAGAAAACTCTGCACACAGGAAATCACCACTGCAGAGTTCCTGAGATTGAGTGTCCCCAGCCAGCATCCAGCGTGTCTCCCCTGCTGCCACTGCCCTGCTCTGGACTGGTGAGTGGCCTGGGGGCCCCTACTATATGCTTTGCTTGTCCTATCTGCATGGGCTATGGAAGGATACAGACAGTGAAAAGACCAGGGAGACCAACAGCCATAACAAGGGCCCTGGCATGCCAAGTGCAGTCAGCATTTTTAGTAGCTTAAGGGTTTATTATATGGAGGCTGGATAAATAATAAAGGGGCAGGCATATGGAGGCTGGATAAATCATAAAGGGGCACACATATGGAGGCTGGACAAATAATAAAGGATACATACTAGTGGTAGTGGACTATGCCACCAGATACCCGGAGGCTATACCCCTATGTAATATGAATTATCATTTTGGTGTACCACCTGCAAACAGATGGTCTGGTAGAAAGGTTTAATCATACCCTTAAACAAATGATAAACAGGGCAGTGTCTCAAGAAAAGCGAGACTGGGATTTGCTTCTACCTTATTTGATATTCGCGGTCAGAGAGGTACCCCAATCTTCTACAGGGTTTAGTCCCTTTGAACTCCTCTATGGGAGGCAGCCCAGAGGGATTCTGGATTTGTTAAAGGAAGGGTGGGAACAACAACCCTGTCAGGACCCTAATATCGTTCAGTTTGTGTCCCAATTGTATGGCCTTCTTAGGCGATTGGGCCATTCCTGAACAAACATATGGAAAGGGCTCAGCAACGTCAGAAACAAAGTTATGACGTCAAAGCAGTTAATCGGTCCTTTAAACCAGGAGACAAGGTGTTAGTGCTTGTGCTCACTACAGAATGTAAGATGTATGCTCGATGGTGGGGCCCTTATGAGATCATAGAGGTGGTGGGACTGGTCAATTACAAGGTTTGACAGGAGGGTAGAAGGAAGGAGGTACAAATCTACCATGTAAACCTGTTAAAACCTTGGAAGGAAAGTGCCAGTCAGCCCTCTTTAGTAGCAAAAAAGGTTCCAGAATGCCAGGTACCCATTGAAGTCACACTTAGTCCTGGGCAGAAACAGGAAGCTGTGAATTTGGTAGTGAGGTTCCAAGATGTGTTTTCTGACATTCCGGGAAAGACACAGATCATTCAACATGATATTGTGACTCAACCCGGAGTGGTAATCAAACAAAGGCCATATCACATACCTGAGGCAAAACGGGCACTGATAAAGCAAGAGGTAGAAGAGATGCTTCACCTAGGGGTTAAAGAGGAATCAAATAGCGAGTGGAATAATCCCATTGTTTTAGTACCTAAGCCGTCAGGTACAGTAAGATTCTGTAATGACTTCCGCAAATTAAATCAGGTTTCTCGCTTGATTCGTACCCTATGAGTTGGTAGAGAAATTAGCCAGGAGTCAGTATCTTACCACACTTTACTTGACAAAAGGATACTGGCAGATTCCTTTAACGGAAGCTGCTAAGGCAAAAATAGCCTTCTCTACCCCAGAGGGTCTATTTCAGTACAAAAGGTTGCCATTTGGTTTACATGGTGCCACAGCAACCTTTCAGAGAGCTATGAATAAATTGCTGCGGCCCCACAGGGAATATGCAGTTGCGTATTTAGACGACATTGTCATTTTTAGCGCTGACTGGAAATCCCACCTACAAAGGTAGAGGCCGTTTTGAAGTCTCTAAGGGAACATGGGTTTACCACCAACCCTGAGAAATGTGCCATTGGCATGATAGAAGCCAAATATTTGGGGTACAATGTGGGCAGGTTAAACCTCAGCCTAGCATGATAGAAGCGGTTCTCGCTTGGCCCAAACCCAAATATAAGTCGCAACTTAGGACATTTCTCGGTCTAGTGGGGTAGTATTACAGGCCATATGTGATTCTGCCACTAGAGCGGCTCCACTAACCGAATGTCTTAAAAAAAAAGTCTCTAGACAAAATAAAGTGGTCCAGACTAGTGGAAAACGCTTGGCAAGACTTAAGAAGAGCTTTATGTACAGAGCCTGTCTTGCAAGCTCCTGATTTTACAAAACAGTTTGTGTTGCAGACAGATGCCTCTGGGACAGGATTAAGTGCAGTCCTTTCACAGGAGGTAGATGGTGAGGAGAAGCCGGTACTCTACCTTAGCCGTAAATTAATTCCTAGAGAGCGCAAGTATTCAACTGTCGAACAGGAGTGCTTGGCAATTAAATTGGCAGTGGAGTCCTTAAAATATTATTTGTTGGGACGGGAGGTTTTGTTAGTTACAGACCATGCTCCCTTGAAATGGATGCACACGAACAAAGAGGTGAATGCTCTTGTGACCCATTGCTTTTTGGCCTTACAGCCATTTAAGTTTGAGGTGCGGCATCGTCTGGGGTATCAACACCTCAATGCGGATGCCTTTTCCAGGAGATTTGTAGGTCCCGATCCTCCAAAGATGATCGGTAGATAGGGGCCATGGAGATTCATGAATCTACAATATCTGGGGATCAAATTCTTATTATTATAAATAAATAAGATAAGCAGAAATAAATAAATAAATAAATAGTGTCTAGAATTCCGCTGATGTGTGTACATGTGTATACTTACAGATGAAATGAAAGCAATGACACATGTACACCAATGAGCGGAAAAAGAAAGCATCTATAGTGCAAAAATAATAATAATAATAATAATTATTATTATTATTATTATTATTATTATTATTATTATAATAAGTAGTAATGTAGTTGAGGAACAGTCATAGTTTGGCTCAAAATTAAAAATATAGTGATGACAAATGAAAATTATTCTCAAATATAAAATTAAAATGTAAATGTGGACTAGGATATATATTAATTATTCTGGAGAAAGTTAAAAATATAAATGTAATATTGATAAATAAACCAAAGATTGGAAATAGGGAAAAAAACATACTGATGGTAGGTATCTGCTAGAATTGATTGAGCTCTATAGATTCGTTAAGTCCATATGGCCTGAGAGTATCTAATTGATAAATCTAAAAGGGACAGAAAACGGTCGCCCCCCCATAATGGAGGGTGTAATATTGCCTTGATGAAAATGAAAGTGATATCTCCATCGTGACAGTACTTAATATGACGTGAGACTGATCACTGATACACACTTCCCCTCAAGATGCCACGGCGGTGTTTCATAAAACGCAGGCTGAGAGTACGAATAATTCTCCCAACATATTATATACTGGACTTGCAAGTGATGAGATATATAACATAGTTGGATTTGCAATTCAAAAAAGATTTAATGGGGAAGGTTTCCTCCTTGACATGGGAGATTGTAAAACGGAATGGTGGTCTCCCTTCCAAACGAAAAATAAATCGTCGATGTACCTGGCGTAGGAGACCAGATTCACCCCAAATGGGCCCTGCCAGATGTATTCATCCTCAAAGCGGCCCATATACAGGTTGGCATAACTTGGGGCAAGTCTTGTCCCCATCGCCATACCCCAACACTGTAAATTAAAATAATTATCAAAAGTAAAATAATTATGGTTCAAAATTAAATGCATGGATTCTAAAAGAAAACTTTTAAGAGCAGAATCAAAAGAATGTTCAGTGAAAGATCGACAACTTTTATACCTAAATTATGAGGGATATTGCTGTATAATGCCTCAACATCACAGGTCAGCAGAATATAGTCATCCTGCCAATCGATTTTTTCTATGAGTTGGAGAAAAGCCTTAGTGTTCCTCAGGTATGAATTCAGTTGGTGAACTAGAGGTTGGAAGTAACAGTCAACTAGATGGGATAAGTTGCAGGTGAGGGAATTGATTCCAGAGATGATGGATCTCCCCAAAGGCGCACTGATGGATTTGTGCACCTTGGGGAGACAGTAAAAGGTAGGGGTTGTTGTATATCAGACAGAGAGGAATTCCTAAGGTTTTATATGTATTTAACCAGTCATTAAATTAATTTTTGTATTGAATATTAGGATCCGATGATAATTTCATGTAAAATTTGGTATATTGTAATTGTGTGACACATTTTGCTTTATAGTCCTCTCTGTTCATCACAACCACACCCCTTTATCAGCTGGTTTAATGGTAATTGAATCATCTTTACAAAGATCTCCTCTCCATTTTAGACAGATTGGGCCTGATCCAGAGCTACGAAATTGGCCGATTTCGAGCGAGCGTAAGACCGTTTTTTTGCGTATTTTCGTACGAAAATTCGCACTGCGCATGCCCAGTATGACAGCTTCCGGTCGGCTGGACGACATGAGCATATAGCGGTCGTATTGTGTGCGAATTGTTCGCTCGAGGGGCGTGCGTTCAGTACGATGGTCGCCTGGGCGCTCGTTTTACTACACGGAGGCGGGGATAGCCATTTAAATTGTACAGTATGGGCGTGCTAAGCCCGTACGCTTTGCGTATTATGTGCGAAAATTCGTACGGCCGACGGTAGTACCTAGTGTAGGGTATAGCCGCCGTAAGCAGGTACTTTACAATGGGAGTGTTAGGGGCGTGTTTATACGCACGGTCGAACGTACGCATTCGCCCGTCGTGCGAAATTTCGTAGCTCTGGATCAGGCCCATTGTCTCTGAAGTGGTCTTTTGGGCCCTGTTTGCATAATTTCTTAAAGTCTTTTAACATTGAGGTGTGAAAGGTCTGTTTATGTTGCATAGGATAAAACAGGCACTATGACGAGATGTTCTGTGAGGAGTGATTTTCTTCTAAAAGGGATACAAGTTGATCCAGAGGTTCTGCATCCATTTTATCTAATTGGATGTCAGTGGTATTGATATATGTCATACCTGTATTATACTTATTACTTTTATCTTTACTTTTGTATTACTATTTTCAAGTTTTAAGAAGTATTTTTTCCTACAAATACTTCTAGTAAATTTATTCAGGTGGACGTATAATGTAAATATAGTGGGTCTAACCGCTGGGGCAAACTTGAGGCCCTTTAGTAGTAAAACAGATTCATAGTAGGTAAAATCTCTTGAAGAGAGATTATAAATATTGGAATTTAGTGTAATTTCATGCTTTTTAATGGTGTTCCTCCTTCTTCTCCCTCTAGTACCTCTTGCTCTCCCTCTTGATCTCTGTGTCAATTGACTCATTTTTCTTTTTACATAAGGAGAGAATCCCTTCTCTAAAAAATGTTTATCTTGACCAGGTTGTACGTTGTGTTTGGCCACTTCTGCATTTGATAAGTCTTGACAAGGATTAGATGTCTTTATTTTAGGTCTTACTAACAATTGGGATGGTTGTTGGTCTATTGTTCCACTCATGATTTCTGTAGTATTGTGTGTTGTTTCTGTATTACCTAATTCTATCGTAGTGGGGGTTTTCTTTATGGTCACTATTAATATTCCTGTTGTTATTACCATTTTTATTTTGTCTCTTTCAAATTTATAATTTTTGGTTAGTATAATTCCTTTTTCAAATTTTTCCACACGTCTGCAAAAGAAATCATCCTTTACCTTAAATGTGGAGTCATTTTTAAAAGATTGCAATTGTGTTTGTATCTTTTCAATTTCACCTTCAATAATATCTACTTTTTTCTGTCTGTATGTTATTAACAATTTCATCAAGGCAAAAGAGCAGAGTATTGTTCCAGGTGGTCAAAAACTCTGGGTCATTTCTAAAAGATGAAGATTTAAAGATACAGAGTCCCCTAGGGATATATCTTGTTTGTAAATACTGTTTGTTTGTGTGTTGGTCATACCAATGTCTGGTTTCTGCAAAAGTGAGAAATTCCAATCTATGGAAACATTGATCAATATTAAATTTAGAGTTTTTATTTTTATTAGTATTATCTGATATGTTAGAAGTGGGTAGTTTAGAGTTGTTAAGCAGATCTTGTCTACGTTGTAATCTTTCAAGTGAACTAGATAGTGCTGCAATATTGAATATTTCTAAATAAAATATAATTTTTTGAGCTAGTGATAGCTTGAATGCCGGTGTATTCAAGGTACAATGGTCGAGGCCGTCTGAGCAGATGCAAAAATTGTATAGCATGCGCCCAAGCAAGTCTTTGTTGGATCATAGTGGGAGGAAAACTCCAATCAAGGTTATAATGCAATAAAGTGCTTGTGCTCGTTATGCTACTTCCACTGATGCATTTCTCCAGTAAATGGTTTTCTCAGAGTGTGGAAGTTGATTCAGTCAGGTGGTATAAATAGTGCAAAAGCATATGATGGGTTAAAAGTCAGGTGCAATTTGATTAGAGATAGTTCAGGCATAATGCTCTTTAGAATAAGGTAATGGCAGCAGAAATATTAGTTGGTAGACAACTCTTCATTGTCATTGCCACCAGCATTCAAACTATCAGCTGCCACAGGCATCCTTCCTTTCCCTCTCGTCCTCTGCTGTGCGGACATTGGGCGTTGAAGCACCTTCGGGAACTAATGCTAACCGTCTTCAGCCGTTGACCTACCTGCAAGGTGATTATTTCACGTTAGCTGTCGATTTACCTGTGAGCTGTCTATTTTTAGCTGAACAAGACCTCGGAACTGTGAGTGATAATATTATATTTACTATACCACGGGGAAAAAGACAACAGCAGAGGTCATACACAGTAAATACTATTTCCATATAGCCTGCTACATTTAATGCAAATTGTATCCATTATCCTATGCCACTGGATTTCTTTGTATCTAACTGGATCTATATTTATTTATTACTTTGAAGGAGGAACCATACACCATTAAACCATATCAGATACCATCATTCACCAGCTGGACTAATTTCAGGGGCCCCTGTTTAGTATTTAGTGTTCTTGCTTCTATGTTTCTGAATTGACTCAAGCTTATCACTTGATTATTTTACTATAGATGTACTATTTTTATTTTATTATAATTTTTTTTATATTTTAGGCATTTTCTAAGAAATAAATCTTCTTGTCCTGTATAGCACTCTTACCCTTTTCCTGTATATAACATACTGAGATTATTTGGGACAACATATTAAATTTTTTTTATTTTAATGTGAGAAACAGGCTTTAAAATGTCAGTAATTAAAAATAATGTTAGCAGATGACAGACTTCTTAAAAGACTCATGAACAGAAAGAAAATTATGTTCTTAAGATATCTGAAGCCCTTATAGGCCTGATGAGACATAAGCTGCAGGTGTTTCTATTTTATTGTGTCGTAGAAAAGGTTTTAAATGATATATGATATATATATAATGATTGGTTGCTATGGTTAAGGGGAGGGTTGGGAGACACTAGCTTAAGGTTGGCATTCATTTTGGAATTTTTCCCTCCCTCCCTTTGGTAGACCTTATTGTTAAGATAAGGTCTACCTGTTTTTCCTCTTTACATAGGGGCATAGGCACTGTAGCAGTTGGGAGTTTTATATCCGGCAACTGCTCTGTGTATATTAGGCACTGTTAGTAAAGAGAGTACCTTGTCAGCTGATCGTCGGTTGTTTACTGTATCCCACGCAAGTATTCACCCCTATGCTAAGTGCACTATCTCTGTCTTAATACCATCTGAAGCAGCCATATATGTGCCATTAGGGGACTGTCCTCAATTTAATAATTTTTTGGCTACAGAACATATTTATGTCATTCCCACTCAGGATTTTCTGGATGTTTTAGGGTGCACCCTTCACACTTTTCCATCTGTGAATATTTGCCAGAGACTTTGTGTATGACAAGAACCATTGGTGCTTTATATTCCACCTAATATTTCAGCTTGCGCTTTCTGTGGTTCACTAGGTGGTTAGTTCACCTTGTATATATTACCTGTCTAAGCCTTGGAAACGCTACTTATACTGCATATGCTGTTCCATATATGTGTGGTTTTGTTTACTATTCTATAGAATTATTGTTTTTAATCATGAGATGTTGATTGTCAGCTTATCTATTTCTATCTAATATTATCATATTTTAATTGTGTGCTTTTTTGGTGTAATTTGAATAAATTATCTGATATCCTCCTAGCGCTTCCTTTTTCTTTTTACTATTATGTTTTAAGGGTCTAGTCCACCCTGGTTAAGCAGCTGGAGGTGCTCAGATAAATATCCATCCACCTTTCTCATCTCATAGCGCAGATTTTTCTCTTTTTTTTATATTTAAACCAACTAAGTGCCTACAGATTTACTCAGCACCATGTGCTGGATTAAAATTATTCAGCCGTTTCGAACCAACTACAGAACAAGTAGCCGAAAGATACAACTCCAAGCAACTAATTTACAATTACACTGAGGCATCGGGAATTACTTGTCTGAATGGAGCATTATATGGACGGTATTTATCCAGCTTATACCCTTAGTCCACATGCACGTTGATGCTACATAATCTGCAGGGGCTAATCAGCAAGTTTCACCTGAAGTTTTATGTCTATTGCTTGAGTGAGGGGTTTGGGTGAAGTTTATTCCAGCGCTTGGTGCTGAGTCAATCTATAGGCATATGGTTTAAACTGACTTTACTTTTCTACTGTATATACAGTGCTCAACTCCAGTTTATGTGACGCTTGGCAAGTGACCTATGGTTATCCCCACGGCATTATTCCTCACATTAGTTTGATGTAGACTTCATTTTTACCAATTTATGAAGGTCTTTTCTGGACTCATGCTGCTATTGGATTAATAGTCATAACGGTATTCACTTTTAGTGAATGCACTTTACTAATTATTAGATCATTGTACTTTATTTTATAATTGTATATTTTAATAAAATAATGTATTTCTCATATTTATATGTGATATTATTATTTAGCGCTGCCTGGGTTATTCAGTCATGGATATATATATAT
>WWET01001957.1:0-12524 GCA_011038615.1 Limnodynastes dumerilii | reverse complement strand
GTATATATATATACATAGATCCCAATACACACTGACACACACTCTTCTGTGTTTTTTGCATTTGTTCCAGCACACAGCTTGTTTTTGCAATATCACAGTTGCACAAGTCTCTGAAATCCAGTACTGCTTCAGTACACAGCTTGCTTTGTATTTCTGAATTTTTGTAGCATACAATACAGCCTGTCTGCATAATTCACTAACATGGTGCTGTTTATGTGACACCACTTTGTTCCAGCTCCCTGCCAGGTGTTTAGCCCATCTGCGTCATTTGCTATTTCTGCACTCAGTTATTTATTATTACTACTTCTATCCTCTTTTTATTATCCTATACTCTGCATTTACTCTGCATTATTCTCACAATTTACTCCGCTAGAAATCCATTATGTGGGCTACAACGAACCTGGTAGAAGCCAACTATATCTTTCAGATGTATTTAGTTAAAAACTGGTATACAATGGGGATAGGCCATGGTTTAACTCCATGGGATATTCCAGGCATGTTCAGTATAAACTCTTTAAAAATTTGTTTAAAATGCCCCAAAAATCTGTTCAAAAAGAGTGTTGCTATAAAATTACATATATAATTACTGACTTAAAAATTAATGTTTCCTCCATGTATTCAAGATAGTGAATAATAATATTATTAGATGGTTTTTAATTGTTGCAGTACTTACCTATTTGTATTACAATATGTCTGGCTGAAGTTAAATATAGCTATCCTAAATATCCTATCAGCATGTTAGTTGTTAAATAAACACATACAAGTAATGCATGGGCATACAGTCACACTGCTATGAATAGCAGGACAGCACAAAACGGTAGCTCAGGAACTGGTGAGGTTTATTGCAGGAAGACACAGATGACACAGGACAATGCAGATAGCGCAGAAATGAGGAGAAAACACCAAGATACCGGGAATGCAGATAACCGAGCAAGCAGGCAAATGTCAGAAGCACAGAATGTCCAAGATGGGTGTATATACCAAAAGAGTTCAAACAAAGTCCACATAGAAAAAGATGTGTAGCACAGGAGGAAGGTAACAGGAAAAAATTACCCACACCTTGCTCTAGAAGCATGGGATAGATAAACCCAGAGCACGGGTGTAAGATAACGAGCAAATAACAAGATTATATATGGAAAAAAGGTATAGGGACCAATCTGAAGCGCTAACAGTATGCATGGGAGCTGCTTCTAATACCAATTACCTCTGAAGGAACTGATGTCAATAAACAAAACTACTATTTCATCAAGATATGAGTAATGCAAAAAGGGTAATTATGTGTACAAAGCGCTTCCAAATGTAGAACCTTCAACACCAACAGGGTAATGATGTAAAATGCATATGCGTTATAACAACATTCACTAGTTATAATGATAATCCATATGCTAATAATGTCCTAACAATGTGGCCAAAAGTTAATGTCCGTATCAGAAATCCACACAGCCAGATCTAGGTTTATGTGCTCTTATGCATTCAATAGATCAGATGTTCTCATGTAATGACCATAGCCAGGGGGATCACAGAATGAGCACACAGACGTGGTAGCAGTGGTGATTTAAAACGGCAAAGCGCTACTGTAGCGCATATGCCACATCACCTAAATTTAGAGAGCCTGTCTCAAACACAGTACTGTAGGGAGATTGATAACTCACAGTTCCAGAGATCATGCGGTGAATGTTGCTGTTTCCTCCAGTCGTCCACAACAGATAAAAACAAAGTGGCAGGTGCCCGTGTCTTCCCTTTCAGTCAGCGTGTAAATGGTCCGTTACAGCCTCACTCGCATATTTGCCTCTCATTGGCTGTTTCAAACACCAATTTCCAGGGCAATCGTCATGGCACCATATGGAGGATGGAAACAATCACAGAACAGACCATAGGGTGATACCGTAACACACACTGGAAAAAATTTATTAAAAATTAAAATTTATCAAAGTTTATAAACTTACAAACGGAGTGTGACACCAACAACAAGTGTGATGATTTTACAGCTCATCAAACTGTTAGGAGTTCAAACATCAAGGATATCCAGATTTGTCTCCAGTATCTGAAATATGTCCAATATATCAGAAGTCCTTATTCAAATCACATAACAAGCATGTGAGCCTTGAAAAAGGATGTGCTGACATCCGAAACGCGTTGGCTATATGCTTGTTATGTGATTTGAATAAGGACTTCTGATATATTGGACATATTTCAGATACTGGAGACAAATCTGGATATCCTTGATGTTTGAATCCCTAACAGTTTGATGAGCTGTAAAATCATCACATGCTTTTATTGACATAACACTTGTTGTTGGTGTCACACTCCGTTTGTAAGTATATAAACTCTAATACAGTTTTCCAGTGTGTGTTACGGTATCACCCTATGGTCTGTTCTGTGATTGTTTCCATCCTCCATATGGTGCCATGACGATTGCCCTGGAAATTGGTGTTTGAAACAGCCACTGAGAGGCAAGTATGCGAGTGAGGCTGTAACGGACCATTTACATGCTGACTGAAAGAAGTGTGCGGCGGAGGGAAGACATGGGCACCTGCCACTTTGTTTTTATCTGTTGTGGACGACTGGAGGAAACAGCAACATTCACCGCATGATCTCTGGAACTGTGAGTTATCAATCTCCCTACAGTACTGTGTTTGAGACAGGCTCTCTAAATTTAGGTGATGTGGCATATGCGCTACAGTAGCGCTTTGCCTTTTTAAATCACCACCGCAACCACGTCTGTGTGCTCATTCTGTGATCCCCCTGGCTATGGTCATTACATGAGAACATCTGATCTATTGAATGCATAAGATTACATAAATCTAGATCTGGCTGTGTGGATTTCTGATACGGACATTAACTTTTGGTCACATTGTGAGGACAATATTAGCATATGGATTATAATTATAACTATTGAATGTGGTTGTAACGCATATGCATTTTTACCTTGTTGATGTTTAAGGTTCTACATTTGGAAGCCCTTTGTACACATAATTACCCTTTTTTGCATTACTCAAATAACAAGATTAGTCCTAGAGAAAGTGTACAACAGCAGCCTCTAGGGGCAGGTAATAGAGATGTTCACAATAGGAATAACTTGTCCAGGTCTGCCCCTAGAGACAAAACAGGATATAGCAGTTCAGGATGTAACACAAATAATAATTACAACCTCTATCTTACATGTATACAAAAAGTTTCCAATATACAAAAAACACATATTTGTATATGTTCTTGTTCTTACCTCTTTGTAACATGACTGTGTTCTTGCAACTGGTGATCGGGGATAGCAGATGTGATGGATCCTCTTGGGATACTAATTTCTTTGGTTATGACTGGGAGTGTTTATGGTCTGTCAGTACTCAGCAAGTCAATGCTGGATGAGGAGCTGCATTCTATGCTAACTATACCTGTCAGTTTAACACAGGCTCTATTCCTGCAACTCCAGGGTATGAACTCTCAGGACCCCTATGAGTGCACTGAGGTGTACTAGTGTAACACAACACACAACTGGGGACTGCTGCAATAGAATATTTCTGTGTTTGACCTGCTAAATGAGAACAAACAGTCCTGCCATGTACTTTATATATGTGTTGCTGATGTTTAAAAAAAATGTAATGATAATTTAAGTTACTTTATGTTAAAATCTAGCGATAAATGCATTTTCTGTGATACTTTGTATATTTCTTTAGCATCAGCTTCCATTTTCTCCATGAATGAACAACGCAACTGACAGCTTTAGTGAACAAAGTTCCTGACAAATATTCACATATAATTATGATAATACCTCTTCCAAAAGCTTTTTAACTTACAGGAACAGATTGTTTCCTCACTTACCTTTACAACCAGATGCCACTGGCATTACACAGGAAAGCCTGACAGCCAATGTCTAAATTTTATTGCACACTTCAATAAATAATGAGCAGTCTGTATAGATAGGTTGATCATTTTTTATATATGCTCATGAAATGTTAACATTCATATATAATATACTGATTTGAACATGTAGAAGTGGATTCATTTTTATACAGAATAATATCAGTAACCTTCTGCTACATATTGGACAGTAGACAGAATAGCACAGCTGTTGTGTGGTAAAATCCAAGATTGATGGTTAAAACTTGACACTTCTCTAAGCTGGAACACAGCCTGTATATATATACTATAGGCTTAACCTAAAACTCCATTGCCACACGATCCTAAATCTCATGTGTGTGAGGGGGAGCTGGTGCGTAAATGAGGACTGTACATAAGGGCTTAACTGTATCAATTAAATACCTCCCACAATGCATACATGTGGTACGCATATCGGCTCATCCTATCCGGTCATCAAAAAAGCCTTTCAGTGCAAAAAGCTGGATGCTGAGGTTCCAGCTTTTTGCTGGAAGGCTTATAATTGACTCATACTTATACTAAGACTCACCATTTGCTATTGTTTTCTACTTACACAGAGCGGAAGATGATGATGATTGTAAAGTGTGAGTATGGATCCAGTGCTATGATATACCCTTGCTCAGAACTGATCACTCTCACCTTGCCAAACTTAAAGCCCTTACTAGACCATATTACCACCTATGCTGTACCTTGTCTGAAAGGAAAATACATTACAACTATAAATAATAAAATAACATCTTGAGGTAGGTGGGTGAAAATTTCCAAAAAGTTAACTGTCATATAGTCACTTAGGGCTAGATTTTCTAAACTATGGAAGCGGAAGAGTAGAGATGTTGCTCATAGCAACCAATCAGATTCTAGCTGACACTCTGTAGCATGTAATAGGAAAGAGAGGTAGAATCTCATTAGTTGCTATGAACAACATCTATAATTTTCCCTGTCCACAGTTAGGTAAATCTAGCCCTCAATCTTCTATAACCTACCCCCTCACATAATACACCATATCATCTCCTAGTGGCTAATAATTTACAAGCAAATCATGCCACCTTTACATCATTAACCCCATAAATGCTGACCACCCCACAAACTGGGCCTTCAGCAATATTAATGTATTTTTGTCTTCTGAACTGTTAGTACAACTACTGTTATAATTTCAATATTTTTAAATGTTACAAATGTAAGGAAAATTCTTTACTACAATCAGGATGACTTGCCATTTACATTACTTACTGCACAATAAAAATAGAATAATATATTAGAAGAATAATAATAATACTAGAATTAGAACTATTTATTAGAGTCCATGAAATCTGACACATTCAAACTTTGGGGTTCTGAATCGTACCGAGCCATGCCTTTGTTCCTCCCAACAAATTTGGATCTGTAATCAAGACAAAACATTATTTACACAAAAAATTTGTTTCAAGCCCTGTATTTCCTGTTTCCTGCCTCTGACAGGAAGTATCACATGACTGTGATCAGCCATTCACGGAGGGCTGAACATAGAGGCAGGCTTGTGGAGATTTTTTTTTGTTAAACAACTACAACTTTATTGAGCTGAGTGGAAAAACTGAACAGAATGCCTGGGATGAGTGATATCAGGAGTAGAACTATAATGGGTGCTAGAGGTGCAGTTGCTATGGGGCAACCATCTCCCTTGCAGTCACCTTTAATCCAAACCACCCTATTAGCAGCTCTCCTGCAGCCCCGCTGAAGAAACAGTCCTCACATGCCATTGCCGAAGCTACACACAAAGTAAGAAAGATCACAGCTAGACTGTCAGGGACCCACTGGGCCACCAATGGGGGATTCTGGTTGCCCAGAAACACCCCCAAAATTATTATTTAATAAAAAGAAAGAAAAAAACCCATTAACTTAAAAAGGGGGCACGACTTCACAGGTGCTGTGAAAAGGGCGTGGCTTCATTGGCTTGTTGGCTAGACAGACATAGAAGAGAAATCCCACCACAGGGCAGTTACCATAACAACAGAGCAAGTTTCCCCAAATATTTTACATAATGTGACAGTGTCATGCACATAGGCAGAGGTGATCGCCAATAGGGTGAGAAGGCTGCAGGGGTGATCAGCCAATAGGGTGACAAGGCTGCAGCCACTATTCTACCACTCATACAAGTGCTAAGAGACATTAACCCTTAGGGCAAAATTTACTAAGCTGCAGGTTTGGAAAAGTGGAGATGTTGCCTATAGCAACCAATAAGATTCTACTTCTCACTTTTGTTTTACATACTAGAGAATGTCAGTTAAAATCTAATTTGTTGCTATGGGCAACATCTCCACTTTTCCAAACCCATAGCTTAGTAAATCTGGCCCTTAGTTTGCAAAAAAGTTCTAGGAATATATTGGTTAATAGCAGCTTCTATATACCTCACCCTTAGAGTCTCTAGTCTATTTCAGATGTAGTCCAGATATCTATAAATGCAGGGCCGGATTAACCATGGGGCGATCGGGGCAGTTGCCCTGGGGCCCCCACACACAAAGGGCCCCCACAAATTGCTGTGAAAGAGGATGGATGTCAGTGATTGACATCCTCCTCTTAAGTACAGAGTATCACAGCCACTGTCTTATTCCGGCAGCTACGATAGTCTGCTTAAGAGGAGGATGTCACTCACTGACATCCATCCTCTTTCACTGGTTTCCTGATGGGCTGTCTTACATACAGACAGCCAATCAGAGCTCAGCAAGGCAGCCAATTAATATTCATAGTTTTTAATTATATTGCTAAATCAGGATATTTAAATTGTGTGCATCAAAGATACATTATTATGCTATTGAAAAATATGTATAATTGCTGGAATGAGCCAGTGTTGCATTTTTGTCTTTGTTTTTGATACACTCTGTCTCATGCCAGAGTTATATAGAGACACTCTGTATCAATCTTTGTCTAATTGTGTACTCGGAAGCGAGGAAATAGTTAAGTTTGGGGACTCCTCCTCCCCTACTTGCCTATAAAAATACATGCCACATGGAACTCCCCCACCCCCTGACGAAGTCACCACGTGACGAAACGCGTAGGGGCGGAGTTCCATGTACCTCCCCATGCTGCTGTGTTTGGTCTATTGAGAACGGCTCCTATCTTGTTCGGGACCCAGGACGCTGGTAACGACGAGAGCAGCTCTCGATATATTGTATATTACATGCCTGTTTTGCATTTATATCTGGTACGAGTATATCTTACCTTTTTTAACCTGTACCTAATAAAGTAACGTGCTGCACCACGAGGCGCCCCCTATCTCTCTTGTTCATTCTCTAATATATATATATAATGTAATCTATATACTTAAGATAATATAGAAATTGCTATATATATATATATATATATATATATATATACACACACACTCACTCACTCACTCACTCACTCACTCACTCTCAGGCTTAGGTGGAGGCAAAGGCTTCATGTAGGAGGAGGAGGAGCAGGAGGAGAGGCAGCAAAGGTAAGTTTATTATACAGTGCTTAAAAGTGGTTGAGGAATAGTGATTTACATAGAGGGGGCACAAAGGCTGGGTGGACACAATGGGCATAGAAGTTGAATGGACACAAAGAGTGGGGCAATAAGGCTGAATGGACACAGACAATGGGGCACAAAGGTTTGTTGGACAAACAGAAAGAAGGGGCCAATAAGGCTGACCAGACATAAAGAAAGAAGGGGCCAATAAGGTTGCCTGGACACAGAAGGGAGGGCATTAAGGCTGACTAAACACAGAAGGAGTCAATAAAGATGGGTGTACACACATAATGAGGTGCAATAAGATTGGCTGGATACAAAGCCTGGGCAGTAAGACTGGTTGGACACAAAACAAAGGGGCAATAAGGCTGGTTGAAAACACAGAAGGAGGAGGTATAAAGCTGACTGGACACAGAAGGAGGGGCAATAAGGCTGACTGTATACACATAAAAAGGCAATAAGCTGGACAGAGTAAAAAGGCAATGAGACTGACTGGACAGAGAAGATGGGGCAATATGACCACTGATCCATACAAGTGTGGGAGCCCCCTCCCACACTGTACACTTTGCCTGCTTCCCCCCATCCACTTCAGCAGGCAGAGGGGAAGCACAGCCCATTTATTTTTCCGTATGAAGGTTGCTATGCTAGAGTTGCTATTGTAACCCTATGGGATACACAATGGTATCAAACACAATTCCGAATCACTCAGAGGTCCCAATTCAGACTTCATACAGGTGACTGGATATTCTAGATGGCACATAAGTCAACCAACGTGTTTCAAACTTACTGTAGGTCTTTTTTAAGGCTCATATAGCCTTACTGGAAAAAAAGGTTATGAATAGTATAAACATTTCAATTGCAATATGGACACACTAAAACAATTAAAAAAAATGATGATTTTATTGACAAACACATTTATGCAAAAATGTATGTTTTTATTACTTTTATAATGATATTTTACAACAGCATAATGCTCCAGCAGCTTTAGTATTGCATTTGTAGTCTGAAAATCTAACAAATATGTCAGAAATCGGTCGTAGAGTGTCAGCTCCCTGGACATAGACATGGCAGGTGCAAATATTTAACACTTCTTTCCTCCTGTGTTCAGAGCTGGATCTGGTTAAATTTCTTGCGCATACTCTTACTGTACATCAACTTCATGCCTGCTCCTATTCCCTCTAATGACACGCCATTCAGAATGCAAGTCAATGCAGCTCAAGTAGTGGTCGGGCCTGAATCAAGCCTAGTTGTGTGTACCTTGTTTCTGAGCATGCACAGGGGAAAATCATGCCAAGATATGCCAACTGAGCTGGTGTACATTCACCTTTGGATCAGACCATCTGTGTCCTAATTCATTGTGCTTCATTTTATATTAAACGCCTGTATCTCATTTATTATTAAACTGAAAAGTTGGAACATAACATTGGGGCTGATCCAGAGCTACGCCCTCTGTACGGCGGGCGAAAGTGTAAGATCGGGTGAAAAGATTGGGCGTCCGTAGCACCAGCGTAGTAATGCTGTAGAAGGCGTCCTCCAGCGTTACTACGCTGTAGTTAGTGTAGGGAGGTGGGGGCAGGGAGGGTAATGAGGCTGGGAGGGTGGCGTTATCGTAACAACGGCACCGTTCCAGTGTAGTTACCCTCGCCACCTTAACTTTAGCCGGCGTAAGTGAGGGTAAGTACGCTGGGGGCAGGGGGAGTGTCAGGGGGGGTCCACGATGTAACGCTGAGCGTTAGTACGCTCAGCGCTACATCGTAGCTCTGGATCAGGCCCATTGTTTCTAGACTGACTGGTTGATCCTATGTGTGGGTGTGTCATTAACTTATTGGTCAATTATACATGCTATCTGATTGCAGAACTACTGCTGCAGGTACCTTTATTCCCTAAGTTTATACCCCCCTCTACTTAAGTTAGCTAGTTTGCTTTTGACTCGTTACAGGTTTTACTATGATAATATACTTTGTTCATACAAGAGAACCTCTGAGAGGATTCCTGGAGGTTTAAGAAACGATATTCACATAAATACATACTTTGCAGATTATCATAATTTTACTTCAAGTAAATGAAAGACTAATTCTCTTGAGCTTTGCGTATGATATTCAAATTTTAAGTACATCTTTCAAATGTGAAAGCAATAATGGGCTCGTATTAATGAGATATTAATAAGGTTTAGATCACAGTGGATTTTTTTTTATTGTTTGATATTATGCCCACATTATTAATTAAAAGTGTTAAAATAAATGCATTTTACTTTAGATTTATCATGCAGAATTAATCATTAGACAAGTTTATCTCTTAAAATATAAGTACCTTTTTAAAATAGTATTAAGAAAAATATTAAATAAAAATAATTTGACTATTTTAACTTCCTGTCACTGAAAATATTTTATCCCTAAGTAATTATCTGAGTCTCAAAACCCAATAAAATATGAATTTTCCATACACAGAATTCTCTAGATTAACAAATGTGGCATTGTATGCATTAGCTTTTTTATAAATATTTTTTAACCCATTTGTATTTGGCAAATTAATGTATAATAATTAAAAAGTATAATAATAATCCTAAACCATAACCATAAAACAATATCATATAATAGCCATATAAGTATTACTATTAAAAAGTTTGCAAAACATTTTCTTTCAAAGGTATGAACAAAATTTAGCGAAGAGATAAAAGTTTAAAAAGGGTCAGGCTGCAGGGAAGGGAGAATTAGGGTCAGGCTGCGCGTGATAATGGGTTAGGCTCAGTCTGCCAGGAAGGGAGGGTTAGTATATGCTGCAGCGTTGTAAGTCTCCGGTTAGAAAAACTGATTTCTGAAATAAGGACACCCAAAAGTTCCTTTCCTTTATTAGGGGAAGGAGTGGGGTACTTTTTTTCCTTACCTTTCAGAGCACCTTTCCTTACCTTTCATCGAGGCATATGCAATCAAAATCCCAGTTCGAAATTGGCTGGGAGGAAACGGCCCTATCAAAATAAGGCCGTTCTAAGTGGGGACCCACACCCTTGATTCTTACCCCCTATTCTCTACCCACCCAATACCCTCTCCTCCCAAATCCTCCACAGCTTTCTCTTCCCCTGTTCCCTGTATCACCCTCTCTCTTCTGTCTCCTCACAGACTGAGAGTGCTTTATCTGCCAAGACTTTCTATTGCCATTGCAGATTCAGATTTCAGATTCTGCCATTGCAATAAGGCAATTTAAAAATAGGTAAGTAGCAGCAGGTTTTTAAACCATTCAGTTAGACGCAATTTCCCCATTTGTTGTGTAGGGGTTAAAAAGATAGGGGAGGAAATTGCTTCATAAAGTTAATGGTTAGAGGAGGTTAGGTACTTTCCTTTAAGAATGGGTTAGGTTAGGAGAAAGTATGTTTTTCATGGTTATATGCAAGCAGAATTTTGGGATAAGGGTAATTTAGGGGAACAGTGTTTAAGTGTAGTTACTGGAAAGGGTCACAGTATGGTCACAGAGCATTGAAATCAGCAACTTTTGGATGGAGCAAGTAACCATGGACTTAGTGTTGGACAAGTATTTATCCATTTGCAAAAAAATGCACAAAGATTCATAGCATTTTCAGTATTTCATAGAAAAAAAATCAATATGCAATAAAGTGTGCACAAAGCAAAAAAAATAACTCTGCTTACACCCAAAATATGTGTTAATTGAAACTGTGGTTTAACTTGTGTCCCTTCAATCGTAGTCTCTACTTGCTCTACCTTCAAATATTAACATCCTTCTTCACATTAGCAGCACTTTATTGCTGGGTAGAGAATTAGGATTATGTTTCGGTAGAACTTTCAAACAAAATAGTTTGAGAGATCAGCTTATACTAGAAAGCATTATACAGACTTCTGACTGTACGCTTCTAAACTATTACCAGTTTCACAACCTCACTTCTGTCTTAGGGGTTTATTTACAAAGCGCGATTCACCTTTAAATCGCCATAAATCGCGTGAATTTGCTGTGAGATTGAAATCACTGTATTTACAAAAGGTGAAATCGCGTGAGTTGAGCTATTTTTAAAATCGCTGTCCTTAAAATCGCCAGTATGATTCTTTCAATGTTAGAGATACAAATCAATGTATTCACAAAGTGCGATTTGACTAAATCGCATATAAATCACCATCAAATCGCCATTTTTAAAATCGTCCTTGGCTACCTGCGAATTTGCTTCAAATCACCATGTTAACAGGTTACAGACATATGGGTCCTATAAAAGGCTGGCCTTAATCACAATCAGATGTGTTTTTTTGGCACATTGATGATGGAGGGAGGTTTTGCTGTTGTTAGCAGTGCTTTGGTTCATGCTGGTGTAGCTGTCCTTGTGGCAGCTACACATAGGAGTGAGGAGGAGAGTGACCATCACCAGCCCCAGGTACCGCGCACACGGCGTATGATACGCCATCCCCGTATTTTTCATGTGCGTATGGACCTGGACTCCCTGACTGATCAGGAGATTGTGGAGCTCTTTAGGCTGAACAGAGCGAATCTCCTGAGCATATATGAGCAGGTGAGGAGGGATTTGGACCCACCAACAGCTAGGTGTCATGCATTATCTGGGATGCAAAAATTAATGGATGTCCTCCACTTTCTTGCTGCTGGCTCCTTCCAGGCTGTTACTGGGAGAGTGGTTGGGCTGTCACAGCCGAGTTTTTCATGTCACTTAACTGTAACTTAAAAGTGTTATTTGTACTTTAAAAGCTTGTGCCGACATTTATCTGCTTCCCTAGCCAGGAGTCACATTGGCGAGCTCAGAAGAAAGCATTCTATAGTATCTCAGGATTCCCCAATGTCCTGGGTGCTATAGATTGCACTCACATACCGCTGAGAGCACCTAAGCAGAGAGCTCATATTTATATGAACAGGCATTACTATCATTTCCTCAATGTTCAGGTGGTCAGTGATGCTAACATGAGGATTGTGAGTGTTTTTGCCGGTTACCCTGGGTCATGCCATGACTCCTTTATCCTGAGGCAGTCATCCTTATATACTAAATTTGAACAAGGTCTAATGCCAGAGGGGTAAGTGTATATTGTGTTTGAAAGTTATGTAAAATGTCGTAATTGAACATGCAATTTTTTTTTTTCTCTTTATAGGGGACTCAGGATATGGGTGTAGACCCTGGCTGTTAACCCCACTACTGAATCCACAAACTGCTGGGCAACACAATTATAATGCAGCACACATT
>WWET01001956.1:283811-305925 GCA_011038615.1 Limnodynastes dumerilii | reverse complement strand
AGTGCGGTGTCTCACACTGCGGTGTGTGACACATGCCATACATAATGACATACTAACAGGGCTACAATGATGATTACTCTTATTGGATGAACGAGCCCATGTCTAGACCCTATAAACAGAGCTGTAGCTAAAAATGTTAGTGCCCAGGACCAATAGGAATTATGGGGCCCCTGTTCCTGGATTTTAAACCAATTGAACATAAAAAATTAAATAACTGATACTCTCCTTAAATTTTGTGTTCTGGTCGGCTGCCCCTATCGCACTCCCCTAGTTACAGGCCTGCCTATGAATATCAACCATCAAACTTTTGGAGAGTCTGGTGTGACCATAGTATGGCTAAGTAGATATAAAAAAATAGAGGGATTTTGTACTATAGCCATAAATTCAAACAAGATGGAAAATAAGTGTTGCACTTCAGCTGTGACTGGCTTTACTGGGAGAGTTTGGTGCAGAGAACATTTGAAATATTGGGCAGTCTTAGATTGGAAAATTTGCCAGCCAATCACTTTGGCAGTACCATGGCTTTTTGTGATGGCAGTGATACACCCATAAGGCTTCTGGTAGCCCAGAACCCCTGCCCCCATACACAAGCAATTAATATTTTTTTAAAAAGGAAAATAAGTCCCCTAAAGGGGTGGCTTCACAGGTGCTGGTAAAGGGGTGTGGCTTCACAGGTGCTGGTAAAGGGGTGGCTTTACAGGTGCTGGTAAAGGAGCATGGCTTAACAGGTGCTGGTAAAGGGATGTGGCTTCACAGGTGCTGGTAAAGGGGCATGGCTTCACTTATACTATATTATATTCCCATTATACTATACTATTGGCTCTATTTACTAACTTAATTTTTATGTAAAAAACCTGCAGTATTGCACAAAAATTTTATACATTATATTTACAGACCATGAATCACCACGGAAAAATGCAGTATATGTGGCGATCCATGTAAATATCGGATGTCTCCGCCAGCCCGTTCTTTTCTCAAAGCCCGTTCTCAAAGTCTTGCCATGAACACCGTATTTTTCATGTTGGAACTTAACATTTTCAAAGTCCCGAATAAGAGTTACAGACCTAGATCCAGACCATGTAAGTGCATGAACTTAGTTACTCAAGGACTAAACCATGTTGATTTCAGGGGAGTCATAATTCATTTGTTGCAAACAGTATTAGTGTTGAGAGGTGATGTTTCCTGTCCCAAGTCTAAATAACAGTGTGATAGTAAAGCTGGTCAGTATCTGAGTGCAGTAAGCAATTCAAAGATATATCCCTGCATGCAAAGAATACAATTAACTTGGCTCCCCCTGAAATCAACATGGTTTAGCCCAGGAGTAACTAAGTTCATGCACTTAACAAAGTCTGGATCCAGCCCACTGTGCATGCGCAAGACTTCATTCATACTTCATTTGAATGAAAGGTCTTGTGATGACTTCGCAGATCATCGTGGGACCTCGCCGGTGGGGTGAGTAATTCTGTGAACAAGCTTCCAGGCTCACATGAAGATAAGCCAGCCTGGGCTACACCACCTATACCTTTACTCAAGACTGTCTTCACAAAATATGGCCTAATCAATCCAAGCTCTGTTGGCGTCTTGGTAGAGAAGTTAGGGACATAGGGGTAGATCCAGAACTCTGCTTGCAATCCGTTTACTAGCGTAGCGTATTTACGCGTGCGTACCTTTTATACACTCCCCTTGGCACACCCCTTGAATGTACGTATTTTGTCCAAGTTCACCTTTCCAAACCCTGCCTTAACTTTTTGCCCACGTAACCGATGTTATCCGCAAATGTACGGATGTGTAACACGTATTTACGCAGCTAAGCACGCCCATACTGTACAATTTAAATACAAACCCCCGCCTACATAGCGTATTTCAGACACACGTAAAATTGCCACGCCCATACGTTCACATTTACGCAATGTTACAGAGCGTATTTTCTATGGTGCGCATGCACAGTTCTTACCAAAACGCGATTTTACATGTCCACCATGCGTAAATTAGCTCACAAGCGTTGTTCTGGATCTGCCCCATTATCACCTAAAAATGATGAACCATTTACAATAATGCACTTGACATGGAAATCTGCTGCTTCCATGGTGATGCACACACTTCATAATTCTTCGCCGGGCCGTTGATCTTAATGGGTGCCGGCACTTCATACAATTTACAATCCCTCTGTGCTGAGATTATCATTTCACACCGAAGGTAAACATACCGCCATCTCAGGATGGCGTTACTGCCTTCATACCAACGATCTCCCCATATTCCCCCCTTTTCATCCCCCTAATAGCTGTTATTAGGGGAAGGAAAAGGGGGGCATGTGTGGGGACACCACTAGCATAAAGGAGTATGCACAAAAAAAAAGTAAAAAAAAAATATTGGTTTTTATTGTTTTTAAACCAAAAAAATAAAGTAATACATAAAAAAAACATTAAAATCTGTAAAAAAAAATAAGACAAAAAGATAAACTCACCTGTCCGGGAGACGCGTCCGACTGAAGATTTCAGCCTGATATGAAGACACTGCGCATGCCCAGTGTTTTTTTCATATTGGGGCTTGAACTTTTCTAAGTCCTGCAATGTAGTCTCTGCACATGCGCAGGACTTCATTCATCATGCGATGCGAGCAGAGATCATCGCGGGACCTCGCGGGATTTCGCCGGAATGGTGAGTATTGGTACATTTTATAAGGTAAGCTGCCGAACTCGCTGCGATCACATGCGAGCCCAGAGCAGCAACGTTCCCAGGGGAAAGAAATTAAAGGAAAATATAGCCCTTTATATTACAGGTCTGGGATTGGCAATATATGTACCATTCCCAAAGCCTAAAAAATACCCCATTATATAGTATAGTATGTGCCATAACTAAACACCTATGGACTTTATGTAATGTGCCAATCCAGAAACCTAATATATTCTATGTATTACACTCATTGGAAACCCCCCTTTCAAAATCCTGTATTTGCCACTGGATGGTGGTTGCGACAATAATCGGAGCTCAATTCAATAATCCAGCCAGCAAATTGCATTTTATGTTCACTTATCTCTCTATTTCTCCTGGACAAGCATGTTAATGATTATGGGTATGTAAACACTGTAGGTCACATCCAGCATCCTATGTTGCTCCTAACCTCTGTTCATGCAGAAGAATAAACAGAAAAAGTCGTATCTTAGAGTGTGCTACAATCTATAGTTTAGGCTCTAAACTATCCCAAACTATCCTAGCTCTCATGTTAAATGTAAATTACAATTCTGTGACACTCACACTTCATTCCATGAGTCCTCTTACATAATGGGGTCTATCTACTTACCTTTTCATTTTATTATGAATGATGCTGATCCAGGCTCATATCTTCTTGCAGCTTCATTCATAAACTTTGCTAATACTTACCCCTCCGCCAAGGTCCCGCAATGATCTGCAAGGCCATTGCTGGACTTCTCATTCATCCGAAGCTTGAATGAAGTCCTGCTTATGCAAGTCCCGTGCAAGTTCCGACATGAGGAACACTGCACATGCGCAGGGTCTTCACGTTAGGACCGGCATCTGCAGGCAGACACGTCTCCCGGTCAGGTAAAATTTAACTTATTTTCTCTTTTTTTAACAAGTTTTTTTTACTTGTTTTTTTCTTTTTCTTTTTATTATTTGATTTATTTATTTAACAAATATTCTACTTATATATATTCCAGCGGTCTCCTCATATATACCCCCTTTTTCTTTTCCTAATAACAGGTATTAGGGGGAGAAAAAGAGTATGGGGAGATCGCTGGGATAGAAGAAAGAAAGTGAGGGGGTATACGGGGGTATGCCACACCATCGCTTCTCTTAATTGAAAAGCAATAAATCCTCATTCACTTGTATTATTTCTAAATGTCCATACCGCCACTTCTAAATGTCCATACCGCCACTTCTAAATGTCCATACCGCCACTTCTAAATGTCCATACCGCTACTTCTAGATGTCCATACCGCCACTTTTCTAAATGTCCATACTGCCACTTCTAAATGTCCATACCGCCACTTCTAAATGTCCATAGCACCACTTCTAAATGTCCATACCGCCACTTCTAAATGTCCATACCGCCACTTCTAAATGTCCATACCGCCACTTCTAAATGTCCATACCGCCACTTCTAAATGTCCATACCGCCACTTCTAAATGTCCATACCGCCACTTCTAAATGTCCATACCGCCACTTCTAAATGTCCATACCGCCACTTCTAAATGTCCATACCGCCACTTCTAAATGTCCATACCGCCACTTCTAAATGTCCATACCGCCACTTCTAAATGTCCATACCGCCACTTCTAAATGTCCATACCGCCACTTCTAAATGTCCATACCGCCACTTCTAAATGTCCATACCGCCACTTCTAAATGTCCATACCGCCACTTCTAAATGTCCATACCGCCACTTCTAAATGTCCATACCGCCACTTCTAAATGTCCATACCGCCACTTCTAAATGTCCATACCGCCACTTCTAAATGTCCATACCGCCACTTCTAAATGTCCATACCGCCACTTCTAAATGTCCATACCGCCACTTCTAAATGTCCATACCGCCACTTCTAAATGTCCATACCGCCACTTCTAAATGTCCATACCGCCACTTCTAAATGTCCATACCGCCACTTCTAAATGTCCATACCGCCACTTCTAAATGTCCATACCGCCACTTCTAAATGTCCATACCGCCACTTCTAAATGTCCATACCGCCACTTCTAAATGTCCATACCGCCACTTCTAAATGTCCATACCGCCACTTCTAAATGTCCATACCGCCACTTCTAAATGTCCATACCGCCACTTCTAAATGTCCATACCCCCACTTCTAAATGTCCATACCACCACTTCTAAATTTCCACTTCGACTGCTGATCTGATCAGTTTGTTCGTTATAAAAATTCTATGGGATTATAGGTCTTGGACCGGATTTACATTTCAGAGCGATGTATGTGCATTTAACTACACCTAGGTTTACTGGCACCTTCCACATCACTACCCCATTTTTAGGAACCAAATGGCACTTAAGAGTGCCATAGGCAACCTTATCTTTTCTCTTAAGGAGGGAAAGTACACACAGACTTTCTAAGCCACCCCCTTACAGCCTAAGCCACCCCCTTACGGCCTTATTTAAATGAGTTCCCCCACCCACTTTACTGAACTTTCTAGGGAGGCAGCACTGGCAATCATGACCTCATTGCTGTAAGGCACAAGTGCTACACACTGAGCCACCGTGTCATGAATACGTTACTCTTAATGGACTGGATCCAGGCCCCTGCATGCTTTCCGTACGTTCGTGGGTCTGCCCTTCCGACAGAGAGAGGGGAGTGCACGCTCCCTGTCACTCCCCTCTCTCATGCAAGATTTATGGCAGCTTACACTGCTATAAGCCTGCCTTAAGTCAATTGTGCAGATCTGTGGTCCGTACGAACGCTGATCCACACAAGTGTGGGAACCCCCTTTCACACTGTACAATTAGCATGCTTTCTCCGCCCACTTTAGCGGGTTAAGGGAAAGCACAGCCCATTTGTTCGCAAATGAACTTGTACGGAACTAAGTTCCATATGAATCTTGCCATGTTAGTGTTACTATGGTGACACTAGCATAATCTGGAGGTCGCATGCGCCCTCCAGTCAAATCAGACCACTTACGCACTTTGGGCCTGATTCAGAGATACGATTTCCACGGCACTTAGGAGCGTATATTTAAGATCCTAGAAAATTTGCAAAACTGCGCATGCGTAGTAATAGTGCAACGCCGTCTACGTAGCGGTTAGGAGCGTAAATTACCCCCTTACGGCCTTATTTAAATGAGTTCCCCCACCCACTTTACTGAACTTTCTAGGGAGGCAGCACTAGCAATCATGACCTCATTGCTGTAAGGCACAAGTGCTACACACTGAGCCACCGTGTCATGAATACGTTACTCTTAATGGACTGGATCCAGGCCCCTGCTCGCTTTCTGTACATTCGTGGGTCTGCCCATCCGATAGAGAGAGGGGAGTGCACGCTCCCTGTCACTCCCCTCTCTCATGCAAGCTTTATGGCAGCTTACACTGCTATAAGCCTGCCTTAAGTCAATTGTGCAGATTAGTGGTCTGTACGACCGCTGATCCACACAAGTGTGTGAACCCTTTTTCACACACAAACTAAGTTCCATACGAATCTTGCCATGTTAGTGTTACTATGGTGATACTAGCATAATCTGGAGGTCGCATGCGCCCTCCAGTCAAATCAGGCCGCTTACGCACTTTGGGCCTGATCCAGAACAACGCATCGGAGTGAATTTATGCGCGGCGGAGACTTAAAATCGCCTATTTCTAAGTACTGCGCATGCGCACCATAGAAAATACGCTCATTAGCGTAGCATAATTATGAACCTATGGGCCATTCACGTATTTGTCACGTAAATACTTACGTGTGGGTGTGCCAATTTTACGTGAGTCAATAATACGTTCTATTTACGTGAAGTAGGTGGAGGTTTGTATTTAAAGTGTACAGTATGGGCGTGCTAAGCGGCGTATGCTGTTACGTGAAAAAAAGTTAAGGTAGGGTTTGGAAAGCGGAACTCGGTGAAATACGTACATTCAAGGGGTGTGCCTAGGGGAGTGTATAGAACATACGCGTGCGAAAATAGTAGTTCTGGATCTACCCCTTTGCGTGCATAAGTGGCCTGACGTTCGCAGGTCTGGATCCATACCTAATGTTTTAAAGCATCATATAAACGAGAGTACAGTGTCTTGGCAATGTTAATGAAATAATCTTTATTTATAATATAATGGAATGGAATGAAATACAAACTACAACTCAAAAACCATCTGAGAAAGAAAATCTATCTCTTGTATTCCTCATTATAAACTGTGAAATCCTGTTTTAAAAAGAAGTTGGACTGGTCCCCTTTCTAAGACGCTGATCTCTTGATTATACAGCCTAATGAAACTTAGAAGAAAATGGTTAGGTGTGAGTATCACATGAAGACCCTTTCATCATATGACATAGTCTACAGTCTTTCCCAGCTAATCAGGGTATATAAGGCAATTCACTATTTATCTTAAGGGTGATCCAACCATGATATTTTTAATTACTGGTGACACATCCTTCCAGACAAATGACTTACTGGATGGAAAACACATCCTTGATAATTAGTTCCAGCTATGGTTAAAACAATTCCTTCTAGACGTAACTGGAAAAGTTTCTTTCAGCAACACTTCAAATCTAATAAAACTTACTACCTGGAGGGCCAACCATGACACCTAGGACTCAGAACTCAAGTAAAATATCCTTAGGGACCAAAAAATAATAATAAAAAAATAATGTAACTGTCATTTCCAATACACTAGATCTCCTATTCTGGATGAATACTGTTAGCAAATTTACTAACTGTTGAACCCCTCTCACACATGTATCACATGTATATTACAAAATAATGAACACACATATTCATTATGGGATTATTTATAGAAGACAGATATTGCCTAACACTGTGTGATAGTGGTTTACACGGAGTGACACATACAATTTTAGACCTGCATATAATTTAGATAAAGCTTGGAATCGGGAGTGCTTACAATCTTGTGGTCATGTATAAAAGGACTAGGTCAGCAGTGGGCAACTGGTGCCCCCCTCATGGCAGCTGCAGAGTGGGAGAGGTTTTTGTGATGTGGGTTAGGGCTTCTTGCCCACTACTGTTAGACAATTGACACATGGACATTTTCTGTGGACATAGCAAAGCATTCAACGTCTGCTGTCTTAGCTTCTCCTGTGCATTCTGTTCTTATGAGCACAGGAATGGCTCAAAACAGTCTAAAAATCTATATGTATATTGTAGTAACCTATGACTTTGCTTATAGGTAACTACTGTAGATAGCTCTGAGCTTCTTGCCCACAAGCCTTGTCACTTGTTGACTTAGATGAATACTTGTTAGTAGTTATATCACTTCTTTAACATTTTAGAGTAAACACAAATTCTACATCATCATATGGTAAGGATGTAATCTACCACTGGACAACCTTGCCAACCACAGCCGGAAAAGGCATAACTAGTGAAAGCGTAAAATGCTCATATAGTACCTTCAGCAATAGATGCATGCTGCTAAAGGATTTTTTATGCTGGCGATGGGAGGAGACTGGGTTCATTTTGTGTCCTTCTGCTTTGCTCTTTGCATTGATGGTCACATTGGCAATGAAGAGGTTACTGCTTGTTTTTCTTTATTAGCCAAGATCAAACTGCAAAGGGATAAGGGGTTGAGTGGGAGGAGCTGGGGAGTGTCACTGAATTCAGTAATCCTATTGGTGGAAGCCCCAGCTGCTCTTTACTATGTTAAGTGTGCACATTGTTCTGAGTCTTTTTTTCCTCAGGCAGATAAGCTTACATAGCAACTGTTATCGTTTCAACTTCTACACATCTCTTATTATTCATCAGCCTCTTTTTGTATGCCCTACAGTTATGTTTTTATCTGCCTAAATTTATTAAGCTCCGTACACAGATAGCAGATTTATTTTATTTATTTTTGTTTATTTGAGTAAGATTATTGCAATCTTGAGCTTGAACAAACCTTCATACACTTTCTCAGCTATATTGTTCAGAGCAGCCTTGAATATGAACTGAAGGAATAAATATATGTTCCAAAACAAAACAATCATGCTTCCTGCAAAATATCACTCAGATTTATTTCTAGACAAGACATCCCAAGCATTATTATTATTATTATTATCATCATCCTCATTAGGGACCAAATGCAGAGCTCCGTGTGACTTACATACTTAAGTATCCAGGGCTCTGATTCAGAGATTGAAAATAAGAGAGGAAAGTTACACCTGGGCAAAACCATGTTGATTTCAGGGGAGTGAAATTTAATCTGTTGCAAACAGTGTTATAGTTGAAAGGTGATGTTTCCCAGCCCAAGTCTAATTAACAGTTTAAAATTGAAGCTGATCACTATCTGTGTGGAACAATTAAGAGCAAAGCATTCTCCCTGCATGCATAGAATAAAATTTACTTGACTCCTCCTGAAATCAACATGGTTTTGCCCAGGTGTAACTTTCCTCTCTTATTTTCAGTCTCTGAATCAGGGCCCAAAACCCTATCTTAACTTAACTGCACAGATCTGTGTCTGCACGGAACTGCTTTTCCCTACCCCAGCATTTTTTAGCATCTAACCCCTAACCGGCCTTAAGGCGGATCTTCAGCGCCGGCCCCTTCTACGGAAGTTCTACAATACGGAACTTACAACGCGTAACATCTGGCACGCGCATGCAGCAATGTTACATGTCGAAGGGACTTAGGCAAGAGAGTTGTGTAAGTTCCCTTCCGAGCCTAATTATTAATCAGTGTCCACATTTGTACAGAAAAAAATAAATAGACATAAAAAGGGAATTTACGCATTTACCCATTTCCCAGGTCTTCCAAGTAACATGTGGTTTATGTGTTTTTTTTCCACGTTCCACGTTTTACATTTTGTGAAGGGATGTTTAATGTATATTATTTGTTTATATTGTTTTATAGCAACATCATTATCAATATCTACTGGGGCAAGCTTGTGAGTACTGAAGGCTCTTAGACCAGTACACAAGTACAGCGTTTTGCATACATGCAGGTTAAGTCAAGCACACGCAGATATGTATTGCACAATGTTCTCTTCTCCTTCATTCCAAATGCAAGTCCAGAGTCTCTGCTATATAATGGAAATGGGGGTTATGGTTTTTGCAAGCCCTTCGTTTACAATGCAAATGTACTAATAGATACTTATGAATACAATTTTAATGAAATCAAATGAAATGAAAATACACAGAGATACAATATGCTGGGCATACATCCTGGAATGGATCAGGCCCTCTGTATCCATCATGAATAGCCTTAGAAGAGACTACAAGACACAAGTGTTACCCCTCCTTTACACTATGAATTCAGATATCACGGAACACATAGATTTACAATTATTTAATACGTATTGGCTTTATTTTACACATAACAGCTCAATCTATATGGTTGTGTTGTGTCAGCACTCTCTAGGGAACAGTGAATGCTGTTCTATGTCACTATACATACAAGGAGTTACTTGATTATATTATACTAAACTGGAAACTTGGAAAACAATATTCATTTCCTTATCACAACATCTATATTTCCATATCATCATATTCATATCTGGCCATATTTTCACATGTACATTTCCATACCACCACACCTACATTTCCATACTGCCACACCTACATTTCCATACCACCACAACTACATTTCCATACCACCACATCTACATTTCCATACCACCACATCTACATTTTCATACCACCACATCTACATTTCTATACCATCACATCTACATTTCCATATCACCACATCTACATTTCCATACCACCACATCTACATTTTCATACCACCACATCTACATTTCTATACCACCACATCTACATTTCTATACCACCACATCTACATTTCTATACCACCACATCTACATTTCTATACCACCACATCTACATTTCTATACCACCACATCTACATTTCTATACCACCACATCTACATTTCTATACCACCACATCTACATTTCTATACCACCACATCTACATTTCTATACCACCACATCTACATTTCTATACCACCACATCTACATTTCTATACCACCACATCTACATTTCTATACCACCACATCTACATTTCTATACCACCACATCTACATTTCTATACCACCACATCTACATTTCTATACCACCACATCTACATTTCTATACCACCACATCTACATTTCTATACCACCACATCTACATTTCTATACCACCACATCTACATTTCTATACCACCACATCTACATTTCTATACCACCACATCTACATTTCTATACCACCACATCTACATTTCTATACCATCACATCTACATTTCCATATCACCACATCTACATTTCCATATCCCTACATCTACATTTCTATACTACCACATCTACATTTTCATACCACCTACATTTCATTTCTATACCACCACATCTACATTTCTATACCACCACATCTACATTTCCATATCAGCACATCTACATTTCCATACCACTACATTTACATTTCTATATTGCCATATCTACCATACCACCCCACCACATCTACATTTCCATAACCCTACATCTACATTTCCATACGACCACATCTACATTTCTATACCACCACATCTACATTTCTATACCACCACATCTACATTTCCATATCAGCACATCTACATTTCCATACCACTACATTTACATTTCTATATTGCCATATCTACATTTCCATACCACCACATCTACCTTTCCATACCACCACATCTACATTTCCATATTATCACATGTACATTTCCATACCACCACATCTACCTTTCCATATCACCACATCTACATTTCCATATTATCACATGTACATTTCCATACCACCACATCTACATTTTTATACCGCCACACCTACATTTCCATATCGCTACAACTACATTTCCATATTTAAAATAAAAAATAATTGTAGTGCACAAACCTCTAATGGGTTAATAAACAATTAGCAGCTGAAAAATGCAGTGGGTCATTAATTCTACTTTGAAAAATCAAAAAAAGAAAAGAAAGTATCAGCGCTTAAATTGTTCTGAAATTATATATATTATAAAAAATGATTGTGTATCTAATTAATTTGGCTGAATATATGAACAGAATCCGATGAGCGATAGGTAAGAATATTCAGAATTTATAAAAAATAATCAATTAATATAAATATTAGAATGTTAGCAAATCATAAGAACATACATACAAGTAAATACACTTTTAGTTGGGATAACGGGTTGAATTGTTTAAGCAATGTCCCACAAGGTAATAACAAGAGCATAGGTTAGAATTCTGCCCAATTTTGGAAGAAAAACTCAATACCAGAGTCTACTTGTTTAGGAGCTGATACACAGTCCCATAGATGAAGAGATCAGACGCCGCTGTGTCACCCACCTCAGGGAGTGAAAGAAAGCTTGATCTGACATCGTTCCTCGTTTGTATGTGGATCCAGAAAATAATGAAATAGTGGTGGCCACTCACAATGTTTGATATAACAATGATGATAATAATGATGGTTTCTTCAGAGGCAGCACACATCAAATTAAAATCAGCTTTCTATAACACTCTATATAGAACTAGTTGATAAAAAGGGTGTTGCTACATTTTCATACATTTCCATGCTACCACATTTACATTTTCACCACTGGTTTTAAAAAACTACTGGTTTTGAACACAAAATAATATGGTTTTAACACAACCAAGACCAGCCTTGTAAAACTGGAGAGAAGAAAAGAGAATACTGAAAGTGGAGTCAGTCACACGGGCTCGCCACGCATAGCGCACTGAAATGAATTATGTTCCTTAAAGTTCATCTCCTGGATCTTCCTCACTGAAGTGTTCAACCTCTATTTAATAAGTACTGTACATGACAACAATGTCCATGTTACACAGAGGGTTTCTCCTAAACTTAAATTCTTGTTAGGTATCATATAAATCATTCTCAATATGAATAGAGATATTTTGTTTATTTCCATTAACTCTACATAAACAATTAGAGCTGTTTAATCATTATTCAGTTTATGAGTCAAAAAATTTCCAGCTTTCAATCTTAATCCTTCTGTGATATTGCTGGTGGTTATTTCTCCTGTGCTTTACATACAATTGGCCAGATCCAGAACACCGTTCTCAAGCGTATTTATGCTTGAAGGAGACATAAAAACACTATTTTGTATGTACTGCACATGGGCGCGGCAGATGTTATGGCACGTAACTCTGAATGCACGTACCAGACTACTATCAACAGCGGAACTACGACCGAAAGGGCGTGTCAGTCATATGACACCCGTAAGTATGCTTCAGAGGTGGGGTGAGGCATTTAAATCGTACAGTATGTGCGTACTTAGGCGCATAAGTACGTGCAGCCATTACGGCCGACAGGAGTTACGCTTGGAAAAGTTAAGGTAGGGTTTGGAAAGCTTGAAACGGCAAAAGTACGTCCAACCGAGGGCAGTGCCAAGGGGAGTGCCAGTGGCGCACCCAGGGGGGTTTTTGGTTGCCCAGAAACCCCCCAGATTGAAAAAAAAAATGTTACAATGTACAAAAAAAGTAACATTTCAGAAAAGGGCGTGGCTTCGTGGGTGCTGTGAAAGGGGCGTGGCCTAGCGGGTAGACTGTCATGGAGGATGATGGTCCTGGCCTGTGCTGCAATAGGAAAGCAGGTAAGGATGGTAAATGTACAGATTAAATCTTGTGCCTTGCGCTCACACACCGCCTGCAGCTCCTTCCTTCCTCCCGGGAATAACACCAAATTCCCTACAGCATAGGGCAGTGCCTGCCTCTAAACTTCAAAACATCAAACAATAATTGGGGGGAAGGTATGGGCGCTGGCGTCTCACTTGTAAATACAAAAACCAACTAATATATATAGGTGGCAATGCAATACAAAGCAAAACAAAACAAAACAGAACAGGAGTTTCTTCAAAGGAGTTGTCTCCCTGATAATGTTCCAGAGGTCTTCCAACACTTTTCCCCTATGTGTCCCCACAATCAGCAACAGAAAGTTATTTCATTCTGGCTCACCAGTAATATGTCCTTCTTACAGATCTTCCGTGGTTCGTATAGTCATTTTTCTTGTGTTGTCCTCTTTAGCAACTCCCAAATGTTTCTTCTTTATGGATGGTCTCTACTTTCTCCTCACGGAAAGATTATATGGAGGGAAGAAACAAAAAGCAGACAATGTGAAGACTGTAGCGATTTTGATCTCACGCTAGCTCCCTCTCCAGGGGAAGACGGCGCGCAGGGAGGTGGGGATTAGCTCGTTATAATTTGCGGGATGACCTGCCTCAACTAGTGCCTCCAAGATTAATACTTCCCCCAGATAAAAATGCAAATTTTCAACAACTGAGCAGAGAATACAGCGGGAGGAATAGTAGCAACGCTAGGACCCAGATGTCAATAGCGCAGAAACGGACCCGTTATAGTACGGAGTCTGTGTAAACAAAAGGACACGTGGAGCTATAGAAGGTAATTTAATGAGTAATAATAAGATTGAAGATAGAAGATTTTAAGGAAAAGGAGGGCAGTAAGAAAGTGGAAGTTTAAGGAGAATTCTTTAAAGAGAAAAGGATGGTGACTGTTAATGTCACATGGTGATGACGTGGGAAGAGAAGGCCTGGAAGCCCTATAAAAGAGGAAGAGGTGAACATACCCACTTACACCTTGAAAAAGAGCTCTTAGTAGCTCGAAACGCGGCAGTGGTTGTGGGAGTGTTCGCTGCAGGCTGCTTGGCTTTAAACCTGGTTTTTCCTATCTTCTCACCTGATACCAGTATATGAGGAAGGGGCCCCTACTCGTTGTAACTAAGGAGGTATAGGTGATTCCAACTGTGAGGATAGGGGGACGGGAGCGGGCGGGCAGATAAGGGGTTCTTTTTCCCCACCAGTCCCTACCTGCGAGAGTGAAATAATTGAGAAAGAGAATTTGGAAAACATTGTTTTATGAAATTTTTATTGATTGGAGTTATTTCAAGTTTTTTATTGTTAAAATAAACTACATATACGTTGGTGGAAGTCTCCCGTGTTTGTGGTGGTTCAAGTATATTGAGCGGTGCTGCGGCAAGTACTTGACGTCAAATGGGACCTGGAGTGTGATGAGACCGCTATTAAGAGAAATAAGAGTGTTAGTAAAGCAATACAACAAGAGGAAAATAAAGTAAGTGCATTTGATTGAGTATACTTACCATTGAATGTACCGTCTGCACTAGTCTCTTCCCTTGCTGTTGTTTCCGGGCTGCCCGAGGGTGAAGGGAGGAGCGGAGGGCCCGGTGAGAATAAAGTAGTTTACTGCGGCTACAAAAAAGAAAAAAGAAAAATATCAGGCGATCATCATTGGGAAAGACAGAAGTGGAGAAAAGAGATTTTTGAATGCTTAATAACCAAGAGATATAAAGTGTAAGGAGGTGGGAGAGGGAGCTAGCGTGAGATCAAAATCGCTACAGTCTTCACATTGTCTGCTTTTTGTTTCTTCCCTCCATATAATCTTTCCGTGAGGAGAAAGTAGAGACCATCCATAAAGAAGAAACATTTGGGAGTTGCTAAAGAGGACAACACACGAAAAAGGACTATATGAACCACGGAAGATCTGTAAGAAGGACATATTACTGGTGAGCCAGAATGAAATAACCTTCTGTTGCTGATTGTGGGGACACATAGGGGAAAAGTGTTGGAAGACCTCTGGAACATTATCAGGGAGACAACTCCTTTGAAGAAACTCCTGTTCTGTTTTGTTTTGTTTTGCTTTGTATTGCATTGCCACCTATATATATTAGTTGGTTTTTGTATTTACAAGTGAGACGCCAGCGCCCATACCTTCCCCCCAATTATTGTTTAAGGATGGTAAATGTGTCACAACATATTCAACAGTGCTTATGCACTGACATAAGCTCTCGTCCATTGTGTAATGTGCTCTACTAATGTATTATATACTGCTATTGCTATTAGATCTGTTCCTGCAATATAAAATTACTTTTTTTAATGTGTAAATGAAGTAAATTATAAATTACTTAAAAATATCAAAAACAGGACTTGTTACAGACAATAACAACGCAATTCCTTAATGCAGATTTATTTTATTTGTATTATTTTTAAATCTACATTATAAACTCCTGCTTTCTCAAAGAACGTTAATGGACGTCTTAGATGTTTTGGCAGTCAGATAGTACGACCATATAATCAGTGTTATCATTTTACATATGTTTTTTAAACTTCATATTAATTAGCTCTTGACAATTTTAAACAGTACTTCAACCTCTGCCGCTTTACAGTCTAATTCCCTAACACACGATCACAGTGGGGAGGGGTGGGAGCAGAGCATGAACGGGGCGGAGCTTATTTGTTCCGTTTTCAGGCTCCAAAATGTTGGGAGATATGCTAATATACCCCACATGTATTACACTTATTGGAAACCCCCTTTTCAAAATCCTGCGTTTGCCACTGCGTTTGTATAGTAATTACTTGTTGAAACAGAAAGGGAACGTATGTCTGGATCTACCCCAATGACAGGTTTTACTGTCACTTTTATTAATAGAGTCACAGGATTTCAGTCCGGAATGGATTGTTGACATCGCTTGTTATTCTACAAGCATTTTATGCATAGTAACACCTTTTCTGATTTATGTTATTGTGATTGATGATCTAAGAGCGCCCTTCAAGGCACATAATGAATTACTGTGCATTATACCAACACATGGATGGGAAATGTAGATGAAAGCAGAAGCTTCCACAAATGCAGATACTTTACATAATAGTGTAATATATGTGCCCAACAGATTCAGCAATATTTGGTGATACATTTCATCTATGATCCTTGTTTTGCATCTAATAAATAAAATACACTTTAGGTTTACTTATATACACAGTCCCTGTCTGATGATCAGGGTTATAGCTTGCATTCAGTAGTCTGCACACACAAATAATAAGCACACTGGCCAATTCATATTTGACATTGTACTTTAAAGTGATTAGACATGAGCTAATCACATGGACAGCATACTAATGTGACCATCATCTGTATGGTCAATAAGCGAATCATAAGTTCATTAAAAAAAAAAAACTTGAACCCTTTTTCTCTGCAGCATTTCCAGCCAAAAAATAAACAATCCCAAAAATGTTTAACAAATTTAGGAATAAGAGTATATTATTATTTTACTTTTATTATACTTAGGGCCTTTTATGGTCTTAGGGCCAGATTTACTAAGCTGCGGGTTTGGAAAAGTGGAGATGTTGCCCATAGCAACCAATCAGATTCTAGCTCTCACTTTCCTATTACATACTGGAGAATGTCAGCCAGAATCTGATTGGTTGTTATGGGCAAAATTTCCACTTTTCCAAACCCGCAGCTTAGTAAATCTGACCCTCAGGGACAGGCTGCGGGGAAGGTCAGGCTGTGAGGAAGAGAGGGACAGGGTAATGTAATACCACGTTCAGATTACCAGCCCTTGCAGGGACACGCCGGGCTGCCCATTCACACTGACAGCAGTGACCCGGGATTTCCCTGGTCACCGCTGTGCAGTGGAGCCACGGGACCCGGGCAAACCCCTTCTTTTTAGCCGGGTCTAAGACCTGGCTAGAGAGAGCCAGGGTTCGCGTTCAAATTGCCAGAAAAAGCCAGGGTTTTCATGAAACCCGACTATTTCATGAAAACCCCGGCTTTTAGCTGGTAATCTGAACGGGGTATAAGGGGAGAGTTAGGGTATGAAACAGGGTAAGGTTTGGGGTTAAACTCATGCTTACCATTCTCAGCAGGATCTCTTTTCTTTTGTCGATCGATTGCTTCACCTCTGCGAGGTAGATGCAATCTATTTCCCAACCAGCTCGAAACTGTCTGGGAAAAAAGGGCCCTTTCAAAAAAAATGCCATTGGCAGCGGCGACCTACACCCGCAAGATGAAAATGTTCATGGAGATTTGCAAAGAGTATAGTGAAAAAGAAGAATTGATTTTGCAATACTTTCCAGGGCAGAATTAAATCAAGGGGATGTGGTCACTGGTCCGCCAGCTGAATCGCGGATATATCAGTATTTGATAACCATAAAAAAAAAAATACGTTAAAAAAATGCAATAACAGGGATCTATTCCCTCATTCCCAATAGCGAGAGGTTGCTGCGGTAGCGGAGTGTAGATTAGGGTTAGGCTGCGGTGTGTTAAGGTTAGGGCTTAAGGGTAAAGTTAGGCTGCGGATCATGGAGGGTTAGGATTAGGCTGCAGGGCATAGACTATCCCACTTTTACAGTTGGCGTGTGCATTGCTAGTGGATTTAAATATAAATTTGCTCTTGCAATGCAATATCAATAACCATCTGAGTGGTAATTCCTAAACTGGCCAGTAGATGTCACTTGTCCGCTTTGAATACACTCAAATTATTTCACTTTTGACTGAATATGGATCTTCTGAAAATCGTGTACTATTAGTACTGTGAATATCTCATTTACCATCCACTTATACAACAATGTGTAATTCATACAGCTCAATGTATTTCAGAAAATGTTTCAGTCATGATGGTTTTTCTGATAATTATGTGACCTGGCTCTCAGCCCGGAATAATTTAGAATTTGATAAGAAGTAATGCATAATGCATCTTTATGCTGATACATAATTCCTGGAATTTTACAGGGTACTTATAGCTAGAATTTATTCACTGAATTACCAGAACAGACAACAACCCTGATTGTACTAAAGGAAACATAACAGCATCTGCTGAACTACATATGCCAGACAACTTTTGCCAATTGCTGCTTAATGGGAGATTTATAAGACTTTCTGGAACAAACACAGAAATAAGACAAGACTGGGTATGAGAAAATAGGAGGAATGAGTCATTAACACAAGTGTCTATGGATAGAATAGGTTAATTGTCACTAAAATGCATTCTGTTTGTAGATAGTATTAGGCACAGCATAGCAAGTTACATGCCTACTCCATAGACACTGACTGATCTCCAGAGTAAGGGTGCTTCGGGCCTATAGGCCAGTCCCATACTTTGCATCAGATTAGTGGATTATCTGCATTTTTGTCTAGAAAACCTGCCCTGGACCGCAAGCAAAAAATGTTCCAGACAGCTCAGATTGTTATTCAGTTTAAGATCTTTGGACTGGATCCAGACTTCCATTCATGCTGCGCTTGGATCTCTGAGCAGTGGGGATAAGACAATAGAACCCTGCTGTATCCAGCTTTCTGTGCAGGCTTATTGGATGCCACACCCTTTGCTCATACCACATACCTTAATATTTCCAATCTGTTCTCACTTAAAATGAAGATCAATTTGATATCTAATAGGGCGACGTGCGTAGGACACATCTACTTTTTACAATATAACTGTATAATAACTGTATAATTGTATAATACCACCCTCTTCCCACTAGCACTCCCATCTTTACCATCATCAGAAACATGCACATATTCAGATCATGACCACATGCATTTTCTGCTCTTTACAACTGGAAATTGCCCCTTTTTTGGAAGTAAGAACCTGGACTTAATTAACTTTATCTAAGTAAGCACCATATTATATTATATTATATTAATATATAATTCTAGATGTAGTTTTACTCTGATTAAATGTAATGCTGGGTCTTGTGCATGGACAGCAAGACACAGCTCCTGAATTTTATCGGAGTTTAACAAAACAAACAAAATAACAAGATTAAAGGCTAGAAAGTCGTATAAAGAATTAAAAGAAAAACATTTCCAACCAGCATCAGAATAGAGGGGATAGCACACCTTCAGACCTTCCCACCATGGTGCCATGGGATTTGGGCAAATGTGTGTCTGATTTGGTCACAGATTGTTGGGGGGAAGGGTTGTTAGTTTTTTGGAACATATACTAAGTGGTCAGATATCATTAGTGGTATTAGTCATTACCAACATGCAGACGGGTGACACATCAATGATTTTATTACATTGGTATTTGTACACTCTAATGTGCTGATACCTGTATACCTATACAATGAAAAGGGAAATTCCAAGGACTCTATAGGCTTTTATCCAATTTATCACCAACAGGCAGTGAATATAAAGAATCTCTGCTTTCAGTCACCAATCTACAACTGCCACCAGTGTTAATTGGGCACTCAATGATTCGGAATTGCATTATTATTAGTAATTTGTTACATTGTTTCAGTCTTATTTAGTTCCTACAAATGTGAAATTAAATACAAAAATTGTTGTGAAGTTGTGCAAAAGTGTGATTGATGTAAAATTAAATATATTTTAAAGTAATTGATGGCTGTTATTTAATCTGTTTTGGAACAGATCCAGACTTTTGGCAACTGGCCATTTTCTGTATGGTCGAATAGGAATCATTTACTAATCTTCGCAGCCGTTACACTTTCACATTCCTGTCAGTTTGCAACAGGGGGCAGGTTGCGCCTGGAATTACAATGTACAGTATAAGTAGTGATTTGTAGAGCTGACCAATCCAGACATCCCATACATGGAAAAATGGGATGGTAGAGAGCTGTACAAACAACATGTGAGGGGTAAAATATTTTTTGGGGGAAAATAGGTCCCAATTTTATTTAAAATGAATGAATGAATAAATCGGTTCTTATTTCCCACAAAATATGATACGTCTCAGCAGGGGTTGTACAATAGGTGTAAGGCTGTTTATTTAGGTTAAAAGGGTAGCAAATGAAATAGGGTAGTACATAGGGCTCTTAATCTTTCCTTGTCTGCTTCATATTCTGGCCAGGGGAACCAATACAATTAGTCATTATTTCAAGGTAAGGCCTACTGAGTCCTCTGCAAGCGATGCAAGTGATTTTCAAAGCACTAGCACTGATGCACGGGCACAATCCCATCTTTCTAGCTGTACCTATGTCCATCTCTCTCTCTGTCATTACTATTTTACGAGCTCAGCTTACTTTTCTTTTATTGGCTAGATAAAATGACTATGTAAAATATAAGATATTTGTATTGCATATAATAAAACTGTTTAATTCCAAATGACAGAGGGGCTGATCCAGAGTTGCTTTTGCCATGCTAAACAACAGGAAAGGGGGGCAGGGGCATAGTTAAATGGTGCAAACACAATGAGATGAAAGATAATGGACCAGATTTAGAGACTAAAAGTGAGGAAAGTTACTTCTGGGTAAAACCATGTTGATAAAGCCTGAGGCAAGTCCTTGTGGCACTCCTCAGGTCTCACCCCAACCACGTCAGTCCAGATAAATCCAGTTACCCCACAACGTTCTTGAGATGGCCGTTGGTTTCTAGCTGCCAGAGCTTCCTGTAAAGAGAGGGGGGTTGACAGGTGGAGATGCAGCCCCCTCACCTGCTTCCTGTAGAGAGAGAGGGGGGGCAGGTGGAGATGCAGCCCCTGACCTGCTTCCTGTAGCTGGACACTGTGACAGTCTGACACAAATCACAATAAACCCTGAACATACTATAAGCTATAAACTACACATTTACGTCTGCAGGGTAGACCAGGGAAAAAAAGTACCATGTCCTTATGTGAAACAAGGTGCAGGTTAATGTTGTCTTCTGTGTCCCCTTCGTCCCATCACAGGTGGATCTATTACTTTTTCTCTGCAATGCATAACCAATAGATTTCCTAGCCAGTTCGCAACTGGCTGGGAGAAAACGGCCCTTTCGAAAAAGGGTCGCAATTAACGGTGACCCACACGATTGTGAAGTTACTCCTTACTAAAGGTCAGCCAAATTGGGCCAATCAATAAAGACCAATTATTATAAACTTATCGGCTCTTTAATAAATTTCCCTCTAGATCTAGATTTTAAAAGAGTACCATTTTTTGGTCTGATTTGACATATTTTGCAATGATTTTGAGGTACATTTACTACATATGCCATTCAGCCCTAAATATATTTTAATAAATATACCCTATGCCATCTGGTATCCTATGGCACCTGGAAAAAGCCTGAGATCCCATGGTTTAGATAAAATCTATTGGAGTAGCTTATACTAATCATTCACTAGGTGGTGCCGTAGGGCACATAAATGCAATGTGTATACTATGTTTTCTCACAATAGTAACTGAATTATTGTAACTAATTGTAATATATACATAAATAGTGAAAAATAACGGATGTGTTGATTGTCATCCAATTGATATTTTGTTTTATAAAAAAAATAAAAAATGTTGTCTGCAATATGTTGGAGTTCACATTGCTCAAACCTCTATATGGGCCTGATCCAGACCCTGAAAAGCCGATCTCCTGTGCGAGCGTGTTAGGGTAGCCTTCAGCCTTCAGCTGGCGTAAGCGAGGGAAAATACGCTCGCACAGGGGGAGTGTCGGGGTGAGTGCATGCGATACGCTGTGCTTTACTGAGCACAGCGCATCGGCGTAGGTCTGGATCAGGCCCTATGTCACTATGAGGGTTCCTGCAGAGCTGCTACAATATATAATGGGAATCTATGCACTTGGCATGGACTCTGAGTCTATGCGGTTCTACCACCTTGAATTTCATCTTCTTATGATAACTGTTAAAAATGTTAGCGAGTGTGCGTGCGTGTTATTGACAGCCTTTACACAGATTGATATCTCTTTAACCAGGTGCTTCCCCCCACACCTCCTTTTTTTTTTTTTTTTTTTAAACTTTAAAAATTCAACTTTTATATTT
>WWET01001956.1:250870-283656 GCA_011038615.1 Limnodynastes dumerilii | reverse complement strand
TTTTTTTTTTAAACCTTCAAAATTGAACTTTTATATTTTAGTGAACACGTCTTTTATTTATTAGCACAGAAAGTGTATTGTGTTACATTCCCTTTGTCTCACCTACAGTAGACATCCTTTCCACTACATTTAATGATTTCTCTATAACAGGATGTTAAAAATCAGCAACAATATAATGACATTAGGCCTGATCCTCATTTAATATAGTTAGGGGACTTAAACAAGCCTCACGCATAAGTCCCCTAAAAAGTTACATTTACGCATGCGTGCACCAGACGCTACGGAGAAGTTAAGGTATGGCTCTGAACAGGGAGTGACAGAGGAGTGTATCCCCTATTCCATGTGGACCCCAGATCTACTATCTACTGCTAGCTGGAATAGACCTATTACAACTACATGTAACAAATAAAATCCTGTGAGCATGGTGAAAGTGAGTTTCACTTTATTATTCCAATGCAAGTGTTCCACATCATCCAAATGACAGGGTTTATAATGGCAGCAGACACACAGATGTCACATCTCCATAGCCACTGTCCCTGCAGTTTCCTGCTAATCATCGAGTTCAAACTAAGCATTATGACAGATTAAACATGATGGCGAGATATTACCTGCAGCAGATTATTATCATATGAAAATTGTATTCTTATTCCAAATATTTCCCAGAACATTGGGATTAGTCCAGATCAGTAATCAGGCAACCTGATACCTTCAAATGACTGCACTTTAGACCTGATTAAATGATTGAAAATAAGAGAGGAAAGTTACTCCTGGGCAAAACCATGTTGTTTTCAGGGGAGTCATATTTTATCTGCTGCAAACAGTATTAGAGTTGAGAGGTGGCATTTCATAGCCCATGTCTAAATAACAGTATAAAAGTAAAGCTGGTCACTATCAGCATGCAAAGAATACTATTTACTTAACTCCCCCTAATCTCAGCATAATCTATTAGAAGACAAACCATCATTACAAGCTATAAGCAACAAAGCAGTCAATGCAACACAATTGCGTGTAAAGCTGCTAAGATGACTTATAGGGCATATAAAACAGCCAGGGCTACATGTGGGCTGTTGTGGTTTAAAACTTTAAACAGTAAAATATACTCATTCTGAGCATCTGAGGATGACTCTAATGCACATACTGTATAAACCTTCTATAACTTACTAAATAGAATGGTTTGTGGATACAATCTAAGCTAGGTCCTATTAGGGGGGACACAAAACTGGATTTTTGGCTGGCATGCTTCAATAGCAACAAAAACTTTGTTATTTTACTTGATAAAATTTGTAGCAACTCCGTTATGCGGGTATTAGGGGCCGAGGCAAGATCAGGATAGAGGGGGTTTCTAAAATCATTCTTACAATATAACACTAATACAGTATATAGACAAACATTGGAATTACATACAAGTACGATTCACAGACAAACATAAATAACATATCGACAGGGATCCTATGTTGGAGCTCAGCGTAGTCATTCATCCGGATCCGATCCTTAGTTCCACATTCCACTAACATTCCACTAAAACCAAAACTGGCGGCAGAAATAAGAGCCTTCAATAGATAACATGAACAGTTGGGTGAGCATAAGAAAGTTGCAGAAAGTTTAGATGCATGCCTCAAAAATCAGACATAAGCTTTCCAACATGCCTGTGTCCAGATATGGACAATTGCATTTCTTTTATAGTAACAAATATTAATTTACGTTGATGCTTATAAATAGAAAACAAACAAAAAAGACCCCACTTTTTTATAGATTCTACTGGTGAACTGATAATATTTCCTTGTACCTTCTGCCATGTCTAGTGGGAGGAAAGTAATCCTCAGAGAAAACCCAACAACCACAGGGATGCAAAGTCTACAGATTGGACTCTAGTTGCAATTCATTTTGTGGGGAATCAATGCTTACTATAATATATGTATACCATAGAAAAGGCCTCAACTTTCCCTTTTTGTGAGAATTTGATGCTTGGCATAGTCCTCAAAATGTTTCTATTTTGTTTTGTTTTTTTACTTTATTTTCAGTAAAATATGTTATTTATTTGGGTGTCGGTGATAGATTTCCTGTTAGACAAACGAGGCACTTGCTGGGGGAGCGACTCGCTGGGGAATGGTAAGAAGGTACATGGGTGCGCGCCCACAGTCTGGGTTCACAGTAGTTCTCCAGCTTGGCCCACTGTCAGAACTCCTGACTTGTACGCCCTAAAATAGCTGCAGTGATCTATTTCTTACACCGAATACACACAATGCAATTATCTGGACATTTATTGACTGATTAGCCAGATAAATGAATAATGTGGATACTGGACGCTTTTGCTGGAGCATTTACAAATCAGTCCAAAACGTCTGCCAACCGATAGTAGTAATCCTACACTATACTTACACCTTTTTATTTTTTTAGGGCAACACTTGTGTAAGTGTAGACTGGAACAAAACCACACTAAACTGCAGGAGAAAACAAATTCAAACAGTGAAAACAAAAACAGAGTTGAGAGCTGAATTTTTCTATGTATGAAACTATGCAATCTGTGAATCCTATGTGAAAAATATTTTTCTGAATGCAAGAAAATTAATGTTCATTTTCACCCTCAGTTGTTTTGCCCTTACTCCCAAACTCAGAATCAGCCCCGCTGTGTCAGTCGTATAAGGATGGCCAAAAACTCTGCCAAGAATTGAAATAATAGTGTTTAGGGTTCAGAAGCTGGCGCCACTGGGACACTCCTGTAATGTTGGCAGTCTATACCAAAAGTGGAAAAATCAATTCCCTATTTCTAAACATAAAACTACTGCAATGTGGAATCCTGAAGTTCATGGTGTAATTCCTTTCCACTCAATCGAACATAGAATAAATAGAAAAAAAACAAAATACATTTATTAGTACATAAAAATTAAAAGTAGCAAATTAACAGAATTCAAAGTCTATACCCCAGTCAACTGGAACCACAGCATGACAAAAACGAGTCCTGATGGTGTAAAAAACCGGGATGATTGCAGGCTACTCGGTGGTCAGCTGGGTCTCTGGTTTGTAGGCGATGACGTTGCTTCTGGAGTTGCTAGGTTATTGAACTGATACGTTTCGTGCATTCCACCCTTTCTCAAAGATCTTTGAGAAAGGGTGGACCACCCGAAATGCATCAGTCCAGCACCTAGCAACTCTAGAAGCAACGTCATCACCTACAGACCAGAGATCCATCTGACAACTGAGTAGCCTGCAATCATTCCAGGATTTTTACACCATCAGGACTTGTTTTTATCATGCTGTGGTTCCAGTGGACTGGAATTCTGTTACTTTGCTACTTTTAATTTTTATGTACTAATAAAGGTATTTTGTTTTTTTCTATTTATCCTTACGTTCGATTTAGTGGAAAGAAATTACACCTTGAACTTCAGGATTCCACATTGGAGTTTTATGTTTAGAAATAGGGAATAGATTTTTCCCCTTTTGGTATAGACTGCCAACATTACAGGAGTGTCCCAGTGACGCCAGCTTCTGAACCCTAAACACTATTATTTCAGTTATATTCATTAGGGATTTATTGGTGAATCCCTGGGTATAGAGGCCAGCTGCCTTGGTATAATAGCGCAACTACTGTGGTTATTTATTTATTCTGCCCAAAAATTGTATACTTGATTCATGATCTCCCAGTCTATATAAGCATTATGAGTGAACCTAGCTTTAGAAGGGGTGTGGGGTTCCGGTACGAACAGCCGATTTTCTAATATTGTAACAGGCTGGGATTTCGACTGCTATGCCTCGATGAGGCATAGCAATCGATCCACGGAGCACCGAAAGCTCCGTGGTCCGAAAAGTAGTAAAAAAAAATTGTCCCCAATCCCCCCACTCCATTCCCTAATTCTTACCCTAACCCTCCCTTCTCACTACCCTAACCCTCCCTTCCTGGCAGCCTGACTCTAACCCTCCCTTAATTGCAGCGTGACCCTAACCCACCATCTTCCGCAGCCTGACCCTAACCCTCCCTCCCCTGCAACCTGACCCTAACGCTCCCTCCGCTACAGCCTGACCCTAACCTTCCCTACCCTGCACAGATAGTTTACTCACCTGCTCCTGGTCCGGCGATAGCAGCGGCGGAGATGCAGCGGAGGGATATCGGTAAGTGCGAAAGTGAATGGGTGAAGTATGCCAAATAGCATACTCACCCATTCATAAAAAAAAATGTAAAATCTGCTTTATTCGAAATAGGGACATCCGAAAAGAAACTTTCGGATGTCCCAATTTCGGAAAACAGATTTTCTTATCGGGGATTGACAACGCTTTAGAAGGGCAGCATCATGGTGTTGGGTTTGGGTTTCAGTCATTAATGTTGCTTTGGAGCAATTTTATCCTTAAACTCCCCCTCCCCCATCTGGGTTCTATTTATTAGGGTTACAAATAACGAACCTGGAAAACCAGAGATGCTACGTTGCTTAGTATGATTTAAGAAGGAAAATACAGAGGTACTATTCCAGTTTGCATCGTTTATATAGTTTGATTTTGAGCTGTGCAATAAAACAGTGTAACTATACTAATATGTTCCATATAGACCTGCATGTTTCTCTTATTCACACCTAACTATATTATGAGTGAAGCAAGGCAGGATGAGGGCATGTTACAACCACATGCACATCTGAAAAGCAAATGTGTCTGTAAAAGTCATATCACTTGTAGGTGGGATGATGCTGGTGTAAATGTAACATGATTATGAAGACTGTAGCTAGCAACAGCAAACCACATACATGTGCCTGTAAAAAGGTGACAGGGGACAGCCACGTATGTTACTCTTGCAGATATGAGCGCTTCTGGATAATAAACAAAGCTTCTTTTATTGTGGTTGTGTTTTTGAGGGCATTTCTGCCCTGATACCTTATTGCTATAACTGCTTAAGTATGAGTCTTTTGTAAAATCATAGAAACATAGAGAGTGACGGCAGATAAGAGCCACATGGCCCATCTAGTCTGCCCATTTGTTTATTCAAAACTATACTGACCCTAGACCCTATTTACCCTCAATTTGGTTTACAATTTAGGATACCCTTATAGTTATCCTCCAGTCTACCTAGATCATCCCTCATTTTCTGTAACTCACCTGGCGTGTCTACCCGGTTACATATCTTGGTGTCATCTGCCAAAAGGCATATTTTCCCCTCAATACCACAGGCAATATCACCTATAAAGATATTAAATAGCACTGGTCCAAGTACAGAACCCTGGGGTACTCCACTGGTTACCTTACCATCCCCAGAAGAGATTCCATTTACTACAACCCTTTGTTGTCTATACACATGGCACATGCAAAGCAAAATGATTTGCTACCAAACTCCCCATTTAATTTACAACTGCGGCATCTTTACTGAATGAATTAATTGACTGATGCTAAAAAAAAAGAAAAGAAAAACACTTGTCATCAATTAGTTGCTTGCTGCCTAGGTGTTACACTTGACTTTGAACTGTTCTTTGTTCCCCACGTATAATCTGTTTCTAAATCTTGTTATATACACCTAAAAAAAACATTTCCAAAATACGAAAATATCTCTCACAAGACACTGCTTAAACTCTCATTCATGTACTAATCATCTCCCGTATTGATTACTGCAATACTCTCCTTATTGGACTCCTACAATATAATGTTACCCCTCTACTGTCTATATTGCAGCCAGCAGCAATACTGATTTTCCTTGCAAAATGTTAAAATAGAGCTATATCACTCTGTCAATCTCTACATTGCTTTCCTGTTTACTACAGAATCAAATACAAAATCCTCTTGCTAACCTATAAAGCCATAAACAAAACTGCACCTGCATATATATCCTCAGTTGTCTCAAAATATATCCCAGTTTATTCTCTCAGATCATCACAAGATTTACAATTCTCTTCTACACTGCATAAATGCTCTGATTCCCGGTTACAGGACTTCTCCCTGGCTGCACCCACTCCCTGGAATAACCTTCCTCGTTCATTAACACTCTCTATTCTGCAAACTTTCAAGCACTCTCTTAAAACTCACCTCTTCAGACAAATTAATCAAATTGTTCAACCATCTCAAACTTTATTTACCATATTAATAACCACTTTTCTTTTCTATTACATTATTAACACACACCCGCACACTCTGTTTCTATTCCAAAATTCCCTTATCTCTGTTACTAACACTGCTGTGTTGCTGGATCATACAGAACACTGAGAACTTAACCATACACCCTGGCTGGTTCCATTGTGTGATACATAGCACTTGCCCTTATGTATCAAACCTACTGTCCTATAGAGTGTAAGCTTGTGAGCAGAGCCCTCTTACCCAGCCTGTCTGTTTGTTACTACCCAGTATTGTTTATACTGATTGTTAAAATTGTAAAGCACTAAGTAATCTGCTGGCGCTATATAAAAACCCGTTCATTAATAATTAATTCATTAAGCACTGGTAACATGTAAATGAGGAGGGGAGTTTGGGAGTAGAGTATTTTCTTTCAGCAGGCAGCAGACACATTATAAGACCTGATTTCCTAATACATTCTTATGTCTGGTACACACTTGTCCAGTCCTCTTCAGATTCAGCTTCCGACCTGACTGTTCACACAGTCCTACAGCAGACCAAGATACAATATCCAATCCATGATACACACGCCTCCAATTTTACAGCAGACCTCCAACCTGTATCTGATGAAACAATCTGCTCAAAAGATCGTCTCAAAATACACGTTTCCAATCTTCGCCAGACCACCTACAGAGGTAGTGCTGCATATCATAAGAATCGGGAGAAGAATCAGACAAAGCAGCTTTGGCAGCGTACACACTTGTAAATTGGTCAGGTGATTGGTAGTCGGATCTCCCGTTTTTTTAACCAGGTTTAAAAATCATTTGAATTGAGCAGGAGTGGATGTGACGAGCAGTCATTTGAGTGTAAACACTTATCCAATGTCTGACAAATGGACGGGAATAGGATAAGTGTATACCCAGTTAAAGATTTTAAGGACGATCATACTGATAGACACAAGATTTAATAAAAAAAAAAGGAGTGAAAGAGTTAAAGGGTTGCTGAGATGACTGAGATGAGCAGAGTGTAAACACTTCCCCTATGTTGTAGAGAGAGAGAGGAAGGAGTGGGTTTCACAGCTTATCTGACTATACTAGCAGGAGATAAAGAGAAATGAAAGCTCTGTCACAGTCAGGACAGAAGTATTTTTAATATTATTTGTAATATTATTTACATGTCTTTACTGAGGACCAAATTAGCTCTAACTAATAGAGTATATGGTAAAATATATTAAATAATGTGTTGAAGGCACATCAACAAGCATTAACCCTGTCTTACCTCAGAGTATATATTAACAGTGGGCTTGATCCAGACCTAGTTAAGTGCATGAACTTAGTTACTCCTGGGCTAAACCATGTAGATTGCAGGGGAGTCATATTTCATCTGTTGCAAACAGTATTAGAGTTGAGAGGTGATGTTTCCTAATATTATATAGACTCACATGCAAAGTGAGATATTTCAAGCCTTTATTTGTATTAATTTTGATGATTATGGCTTATAGCTTATGAAAACCCCAAAATCTAAATCTCACAAAAGAACTGAATGCTGACATTAAGCATGAAGGCAATTAAACACCTGGCTGCATTCTGTAGGCACCATTCATCAGTTAAATTTTCAGGTTAGGACAAGGTCAACCAATGGGTATCAAACAGGGGGTGGGTCTTGGGCAGGGAATCTGGGGTTTATAAGCTTGGCGGCCATTTTGTTGGGATCCTTCCCTCCCTCCCTATAGATGTTTAAGGTTCTCTCTAATTGTTTTTTCCTTGCAGACGGGCATAGATAGGGGGTAGAGGTGGGTGAGTCAGCATCCTTGTGGCGCATGGGAAAAGGTTGTGGTGTAGACATGGCTTGGCACACCTCGTGACTGTACATTAGGTAAGCCCAACCTCGTGGCCGGTTCCTGATCTGCCGGCGCAGTTCCCCCCTTGCCGTGCACTATGATTAAGGTAGTGACCACGTATCAATGTGTTTGAGCGCCAAGGGCAGGGGCTGTCTGTCATCATTATTATATCACCGGTGTTGCAGCTGACTCATCCCACCTGCTATGTTGCCACCTTTTTGTGTTCCAAAATTCATTGTCATATAATTCCAGTCAATAAATGTATGCCCCCTTTTATTTAATCCAAAGCTATGGTGTCAGTCTTTATTTCGTAGGCGGTACGAATGGTGTATGCAGAATGTCAGTCATTGGTATTAGAATAATGTGAAAAGGTTCAATATTGTAAGCTAAAAGTGTCACTCTAAATCAGCAAATTATTCCAAAACACCTGCAAAGGGTTCCTGAGCCTTTAATGGTCTCAGTCTGGATCAGTAGAATTCACAATCATGGGGAAGACTGCTGACCGGACAATTGTGCAGAAAACCATCATTGACACCCTCAACAAGGAGGGAAAGCCTCAAAAGTAAATTGCAAAAGTTGGATGCTCTCAAAGAGCTGTATCAAAGCACATTAATAGAAAGTTAGGTGGAAGGGCCAAGTGTGGAAGAAAAATTTGCACAAGCAGCAGGGAGGACAGCAGGCTGGAAAGGATTGTCAGGAAAAGGTCATTCAAAAGTGTGTGGGAGCTGCACAAGGAATGGACTGAAGCTGGAGTTAGTGCATCAAGAGCCACCACACACAGGCGGATCCTGGACATGGGCTTCAATTGTCATTCCTCTTTTCAATCCACTCCTGAACAAACAATGTCAGAAGCATCTTACCTGGGCTAAAGAAAGGAAACCAAGGTCCCAGAGTCTGGTGGAAGAATGAGGAGGCACACAACCAAGATGCTTGAAGTCCGGTGTGAAGTTTCCATAACACCTCAGCAGTGCCACAGGCTGATAACATCCATGCCACGTCGCATTGAGGCAGTAATTTGTGCAAAAGGGGCCCAAACCAAGTACTGAGTACATATGCATGATTTTACTTTTCAGAGCACTGACATTTCTGTATTTAAAAACCTTTATTTTTATTTCATGTAATATTCTAATTTTGAGAAACTTCGCTTTTGGGTTTCTCATAAGCTGTAAGCCATAATCATAAAAATTAAAACCAATAAAGGCTTGAAATATCTCACTTTGCATGTAATGAGTTTATACAATATTAGTTTCACCTTTTAAATTGAATTACTGAAATAAATGAACTCTTGAATGATCCTAATTTTTCGAGTTTCACCTGTGTGTATAATGTGTATATATCATATCTAAACACAAACACACACACACACACACAGATAAAGGGAAAAATAGCTATATATCTACAGTACACACACTCACACAAATAACATGCCACACACACACACACACACATAGGTAAATACAGCTATATATCTAAACACAAACACACACACACACACACAGATAAAGGGAAAAATAGCTATATATCTACAGTACACACACTCACACATATAAAATAACATGCACACATAATACTCCCACATAACAAAACTTGTTTACACACAAACCACAATGTTACACAGACACACACACTTTGTCAGCAGGGAGCTGTGATGAGATGGACTGTGCAGGAAGTGGGGGCGATGCATAGCAGCAGCAGAAGCCAATCAGGGAGTTACAGAACTGCATTATCTGCTAGCTGATTGGTTGATTACTAGGCACCAGGAAAAGGCTTGTGAGAAGTTCTATGCGGAGCTCTTTTCAGTATGCTAATGATGCTGCAAGTATCAGAGAGACTATCAGATGCTTCCAACAGCCACTCTCTGTAGCAAAGTACCGGCCCATCCCTCCAGCAGCCCATCTGGCATCTGCCCATACTGTACGATTTAAATGCCTCACCCCGTCTCCGAAGAGTAATTACGGGTGTCGTATGGATGTCACGCCCCTTTGTCCGTAGTTACACTGTTGATACTAGGCTGGTACGTACGTCCAGAGTTACGTGGTGTAACATCTGTCGCGCACATGCACAGTAAATACTAATGGCCGATTTTACGTCAGTGGCTAGCGTATAATCCCTTGCGTACGTAGTTTAGGATCTGGCCCACTGAATGTAACCTGCTTGGAGTCTCTCTGCCTTACACACCACCAGCAAGACAGAGGAGAGAAAGAAGGTAAGTTAGGAGCGGTTTCAGTTACTACAGTAACAATAACAAATTCAACAGTAAAACAGCCAACACCATAACGTCAGCTGTATAATTGCGGAATCATTTTAACAGTGAAAACTTTTCTTTGGGCAGGGGTACCATGTCAACCTTTATAAGCAATTAATTCCTTAATTTGTCACTGCTCCTGTTCCAAGCTCTCTCATCTGCTCTACCCCTGATCTCTCCTTCATATTCTATATGACAGTTTCGAGTTAACGTCTCTTTCAGATAGTAGAATGCCGATCAGTTAACCCTGTCAATGCTTTAGTGCCAGTAGATTAACAGTTGGCATTATAAACATTGCAATTACATACTACACTTGTTAGGGGAATCAGGGAGACCGGACTATATCCGCTGCCTGCTGAAAGAAAATACAGGTGACTTGACCGGACTGGAGTGCAGGCAACTTGACCGGACTGGAGTGCAGGTGACTTGACCAGAGTGGACCGGACTGCATCAGGATTGCAGAATACCAGGATCAGGATCAGGATTGCAGAATACCAAGATCAGGATCAGGATCAGGATTACAGAATACTAGGATCAGGATTGTAGAATACCAGGATCAGGATCAGGATTGCAGAATACCAGGATCGGGATTTGCAGAATACTAGGATCAGGACTGCAGAATACCAGGATCAGGATTACAGAATACCAGGATCAGGATCTGCAGAATACCAGGATCAGGATCAGGATTGCAGAATAAGGTGAACCAGGCACCTTGAATGGACAAGTTGTTCTGGCACTGAATGGATTGTGCACAGGGTTTAAATAGTGCGCCCTGTGCACTGACTGGCTGAAAGACTGAAGCAGAGAATCCTCATTGGTGGTGTCTGGAGGCAAGATGGAGGCACCGGAGGAGCACGGCGCTAGGTGCCAGAATCCACGAGGACGCCAGACATGCTGCAGGGTAAGTATAGGAGACTGTCACTATGCAAGTGACAGTCTCCGGAAGCCTGAGCCACGTGACCGCCAGGAGAGGAGTGCAGACAGCCACCATTTGATCAGGCAAGTGTGGCGCTTGCCGCGATTTGTGATAGTATCCCCTCCTTTACGGGTGGCCTCTGGACACCCAATCTGAGACTTGACAGGATACTTGGCCAGGATTTTCTTAATTAGTCAAGGTGCGTTGATGTCAGAAGCACGGATCCAGGCGCGTTCCTCAGGACCGAATCCTTTCCAGTCCACCAAATATTCGAGGTGGCCGTGACAGATTCTTGAGTCCACAATCGCCTTGATTTCAAATTCCTCTTCCTGGGTGCCAGAAATTTTGGCTGATCTCTTCACTGGTGATGAGAACCTATTGATTACTAAAGGCTTGAGCAGAGAGATGTGAAAGGAGTTGGGAATTCAAAGATAGGGAGGAAGATCCAATTTTTAGGCCACCGGATTTATGACATTACTAATTTTAAAGGGTCCTAGGAATCTAGGAGCAAATTTCATGGTGGGAACGTTGAAGCGGAGGTTCTTGGAAGCCAACCACACTTTGTCCCCTGGGCGTAGAGAGGGGATGGCTTTTCGTTTGCGATCTGCATGGATTTTGTTCCTCTTGGAGGTTTTTAACAGGGCAGCTCTCAACTTTTTCCAAATTAACGAGAATTTTTCCAGAGATGCCACTGAAGCAGGTACAGAAGTTGCTGGAAGAAAGAAAAAGGGTGGTACTCGTGGTTGGTATCCATAGACTACTTCGAACGGAGTGCTGTCCAAAGATTCATGGTAATGGTAATTGTGAGAGAATTCTGCCCAGGGTAAGAGATCTACCTAATCATCCTGAGACGAGGAGACATATAGCCAGATGGTCTTTCTAGGTCTTGATTGATGCGCTCCGTCTGGCCATTGGTCTGTGGGTGATAGGCGGTCGAGAATTTAGGGTTCACTTGAAGACTCTTGCATAAGGCCCACCAGAACCGAGCGGTAAACTGGACTCCTCTGTCGGATACAATCTCTTCAGGACATCCATGGAGCCGAAAAACCTGAGAAATAAAAAGCTGGGCCAGAGTTGGTGCTGAAGGTAATCCCTTGAGAGGTATGAAATGGGTCATTTTTGAGAATTGATCCACTATGACCCAAATGGTGTTGTATTGCTTGCAAGGAGGTAGATCGGTGACAAAGTCCATTGACACGAGTCCAGGGAGACTTTGGAATCGGTAAGGGGTGTAGAGTGCCTAAGGGTGTCTTATGTTGTGCACAATGGGAACAGGCATTTACAAACGATTTGACATCCTCCCATAAGGAAGGCCACCAATTACTTCATGAAATGAAGAGCAAGGTCTTGGTAATGCCCCCATGTCCGGCGAATTTAGATGCGGGGGCCCACAGCAGGAGTCCTAAGAGCAGGTGGCACGAATGGCTTGAGTGTTAGCCAGCATGACCGGATCCAGAATGAAGCGGTCCTCTCTTCCTTCAGAATCCTCCGGGGAGAACAGCCTAGATAAAGCATCTGCTTTGTAGTTCCTTGAACCCAGATGAAAGCGAAGCTGTAAATTGAAGCGAGAAAAGAAGAGAGACCACCGAGCTTGGTGAGGGTTGATACATTGAGTGGTCTTGAAATATAGCAAATTCTTATGGTCGGTAAAGACAGTGATGGAGTGAGCTGCTCTCTCAAGAAGATATCTCCATTCCTGCAGCGCCAATTTCATGGCGAGAATTTTTTTTCCGCCAATGGCGTAATTTCTTTCCGCCGGAAGAAATTTCTTAGAAAAGTACCCACAGGGGTGAATTTGGCCATCTTGGAATTTTTGGGACAAGATTGCCCCAGTACCTTCAGACGAAACATCCACTTCTAAGAGGAAAGCAAGGAGGTGTCAGGCTGCCTAAGTATCGGGGCTGTGACAAAGGCTTCCTTAATCTGGTGGAATGCTTGTTGACTCTCCACGGACCATTTTGCAGGGTTGGATCCTTTGCGGGTTAAGGATGTGATCGGAGCGATAACAGTGGAGTTCCCAAATTAAGTGTCGGTAGAAGTTTGCGAAGCCGATAAATCTCTGGATGCTTCTCAGAGTGGTGGGTTGTGGCCAAACCAGAATAGCTTAAACTTTTACAGGATCCATCTGGATTTGAGTTCCTGACAAGATGAACCCTAAGAAAAGGATACTGCTGGTCTCGAAAGTGCATTTCTCCAGCTTACAAAACAGATGATTACTCCATAGACGGGACAGAACCTCCTTCGCCAAAGCGCGATGGGTAGTCAAGTCTTGGGAAAATATCAAAATATCATCCAGGTATACTACCACCAAGATGTTCAGGAGGTCCCAGAAGATTTCGTTGACAAATCCCTGGAAGACGGCGGGCGCTTTACTCAGGCCAAAGGGCGTTATCAGGTACTTGTAATGCCAGTCCCATGTGTTGAATGCCATCTTCCATTTGTTGCCGCTTCGGATCCTGTTCAAGTTGTATGCCCCTCGTAAGTTAAGTTTTGTGAAAATTGTGGAGCCCTTGTCGCAGTCAAACATTTAAAAAATCAACAGCAGGGGGTACCGGTTTTTGACGGTTATGGCGTTCAATCCACAGTAGTCAATGTAGGGGGGGTCAATGCAGGGGCGGAGCCCACCGTCTTTCTTTTTGACAAAAAAAACCTGCAGGTGACAATGAAGGGTGTATGAAGCCTCTGGCGAGATTTTCTTGAAAATATTCTGTCATGGCTTGGGTTTTGGGTAGGGATAGTGGATACGTCCTACCCCTTGGTGGTGAGGATCCGAGAATTAGGTCGATCGGGTAATCCCAGGGCGATGAGGTGGCAGGGTCTCAGTGGACTGTTTGCTGAAGACATCCTGGAATTCTAGGTACTGAGCTGGAAGATCAGGAGGGGGCTCAGGCTTGGTAAGGCTCTGTGGGAGAACTTGAGAGAGACATTTTTAAAAACAGGTTTTACCCCAATGTACAATTTGAGAAGAAGACCAGTCTATGTGGGGGGCCAGGGCAAACCTTGGATAATGGGGAAACTGGCTCTAGGCAGGACAAGAAACTGAATGGTTTCTTCATGCAGAACCCCGGTTTGGAGTTTCACTGGGGTGGTTCGATGGGAGATAGTAACGCCTGGGATTCGGCTACCGTCCACAGCTGTCAGGTAGGTAGAAGTGGTGAGTTCCTCAGTTGGTATTCCTAAAGCTTTCACGGTATGTAAGAAAATAAAATTTTCGGCAGCTCCAGAGTGAAGGAGGGCAGTCAGGTTGGTCTGTACAAAGTTGGACGTTAGAACGATAGGCAGAGTACAGTCTTTAGCTGTGGAGGAACGTAGTGGCACCCCTAACATAGGCTTCTTGGTCTTGGTTAGGAGCGCCTGTTTCCTGGGCGTTTAGAACACTTGAGTCGAAGCTGACCTGGTTCACCGCAATAGAAGCATATATTGTCTTTTGCTCTCCTTTGACGCTCCTGGACAGAGAGCCGGGACTTCCCATGTTGCATTGGTTCTTCAGAAGGTGGAAACAGGTTCCTGGGGAGGATAGTCACAGGATCCTTTGGGCGAAGAGTCTCCCTTCTTTCGGAAGCTCTTTCACAGTGACGAACATCCACTCAAATGCAGGTGGAGATTAATTTGTTTAGTGTAGCAGGTAGCTGAGAGGAGATTAGATTGTCTTTGATGCGGTCTGCCAGACCATGCCAAAATATGGATATGAGGGTATCCTCACTCCATGATAGCTCCGAAGAGAGTGTCCGGAATTGGATGACATACTGTCCTACGGTTAAGTCCCGTTGGCGAAGACGTAATATGTCGGTAGCAGTAGAGGTGGAGCGTCCTGGGGTATCGAAGATGACCCAGAAAGCGTCCAGAAAATCCTTCAGGTTAGAGAGGATTGGGTCATTCTTTTCCAGGAGGGGGGAGACCCAATAGAAATTGTGCCTCAAAGACTCTTCCCTTGCCCATCAATGACACTTCCATAGCATAATAGGGGTGTGGGTGGGGTTTGATAACACAAATTATGTTATCAAGTTCCTAGTGGCAATAGGAATAGTAGTGTTGATTGGGGGCAGAAACCGAGGCTGTGGTTTGCAATAAATCAAGGCCTGAAAGCCATTGCAGGAGATTTGCAGGCCCTACTGGGAGAATAGGCTGAATTTTGGGTGAGAGATGCACTCCAGTTAGTTAGTCTTTCAGGGCCTTCTTTTCCATGGGCACAATTGGCAGGTGCCCATAGCCCCACAAGTCTAGAAACCCTTGTACACTGCTGCCCAGCACCAGCAGTCAAGGCATTTTTTTAGACTGACTATCCTCCATTTCCGCTGGGGAGCTGGGATAATCCCCATCTCCCCAGGGTCTGCAAGTGAAATCCGCAGGCTCTTGCTCCACCTCTTATTGAATGTATAAGAGCTTTCACTTAGATCCTTAAAACCATGCACCATGTGTATGCAGTCGCACAACAACAATGACATAGGGCCTGATCCAGAACTACGCCCGCCGTGCTAGCTATGGCAGGCGTAAGCATAAGACCGTCTGAAAAGCCGATCTGCGCATGCGCCGGGCAGATGTTGCCCGGCGTAGCTACAGCAACGTCCAATCAACGATTTGGCTTCCGTAGGAGCAGCGTAGTGACGCTGGAGGGGGCGTCCCCCAGCATTACTACGTTCATGTTAGTGAAGGTGGGCGGGGGGAGTTAGTTTAATGAGGGAGGGAGGGAACGCTTAGCGTACCAACGCTCCTGTGCGAGCGTATTTTCCCTTGCTTAGGCCGGCTGAAGTTAGGGTAGCCTTCAGCCGGCGTAAGCGAGGGGAAAATACGCCAGCACAGGGGGAGTGTCTGGGAGAGTGAACGCTGATACGCTGTGCTTTAGTAAGCACAGCGCATCAGTGTAGTTCTGGATCTGGCCCATAGTACCAAGCATTCTTGACACACCATTGCACTGCTATCAGGGGAGTCACAACCTTTTTTTTGAGGGGGGGTGAGATCTTATCCCTTCCACTGGTGCCCCATCTCATATTGGTGCGCCCCGGCCCCACCATGTTATGTAACGTGTATTTGTGCTGCTGCACAAAGGGGGCGTGGCTAACTCATTGTGGGCATGGTCAAGTCATTTGTGGTCTGGTCAACCCATCATGCCTTCAGCCACCCAGTACTCTGATCATGTCTCCAGCCCCCCGCCCCCCCAGTATTCCCCATCATGTGCCACCAGGCTCCTCCCCCAGTACTCCCTGCCTGAGATGCACGTTTTATGGTCCTCTAATGTGTAAGCTGGCCTGTGTGTGGTAAAGTAAGTGAGTTGACTTCTACTCACATAGCCCCTTCACAGACATACAGTATACATTGATCCATGCCGGAACTAAATAGTAATAATTTTTTTTATTTTTATTTTTTACATTAATTATCTGCATTACATTTGCATTTAGGGATGTATTTGCACATATGTTGAAGTTTTGACACAAACCTTAATATCTATAACTACTACAACTATCTTAATATTGGGACCAAGATCATTTGAGTGTCAAATTCAATATTCTTTTAACCAGAATAGCCTCCTAGTGTCATAAAGAGCAAAATCCATATTTGTAACCACAATACAAAGGAAGCCGAGGCTTAGAGTTAACACTTACCATGCCGCTGCCAATCAAGTCCGCATGCGAGCATGTCCGCATCACAGCTGCCGGTCGGAAGCCCATCAATATCAGGAAGTGACGGCCAAACGGCATCAGCAATCATGGCAATCCAAGAAAACAGCTGGAACACAAGAGCCATATTGTCAGTGTCAATAGATCGTCACTCAGGCCTTTCAATACATACTCCATGTGTTATCTCCAGGATTCTAATAACCCCCTTATGTCTCCCCAGTTTCCAATAATCCCTCTCATGTCTCCCCAGCTTCCAATAACCCACCTCATGTCTCCCTAGCTTCTAAAAATCCCCATCATGTCTCTCCAGTTTACAATGACCCCCCTCAGATCTCCCCAGCTTCCAAAAATCCCCATCATGTCTCTTCAGCTTCCAATATTCCCCCTCATGTCTCCTCAGCTTCCAATAATCCCCCTCATGTCTCTTCAGCCTCCCAATAATCCCCCTCATGTCTCCCCCACTTCCAATAATCCCCCTCATCTCACTCCATCTTCTGATAATCCCCTTCATGTATTACCAGCTTCCAATAATCCCCCTCATATCTCCCCTTAGCCTCCAAATAATCCCCCTCATGTCTCCCCAGTTTCCATTAATCCTCCTCATGTCTCCCCATCTTCCACTAATCCCCCTTATGTCTCCCTAGCTTCCAATAATCCCCCTAATGTCTCTTCAGCTTCCAATAATCCCCATCATGCCTCTCCAGCTTCCAATAACCCTCTCATGTCTCTCCAGCCTCCCAATAATCCCCCTCATGTATCTTCAGACTCCCAATAATCCCCCTCATGTCTCCCCAGCCTCCAAATAATCCCCCTCATATCTAACCTCAGCCTCCAAATAATCCCCCTCATGTCTCCCCTCAGCCTCCAAATAATTGACCTCATGCCTCCCCAGCCTCCAAATAATTCCCTCATGTCTCCCCTCAGCCTCCAAATAATCCCCTCATGTCTCCCCTCAGCCTCCCAATAACCCCCCTCCTTTACTTACCTTACCTTCTTCCTCCTTCTGTGCTCCTTGGCGGCGCTCCCTCTCCGCTTTGGATGATGCTGACAGGACCAGAGGTTGCGCCAGCGTCACACTGAGCTGTGCAGTATTCATAGCGGGGGATGATCGGCCTGGCGCTGCATCCCCCCACTTACAAGGGCCTTGTAAGTGGGGGGATGCCTCCCCCTGTCAGTGGTCCTGGGCGCCCCCTTGATATTTTGGGGAGGCGAGATGCCCCTTCGCCCCCCCCCGTTCCAACGCCTCTGACTGCTATAGTAATAAGCCGGCACTCGGCACAGACATAGTGCTTGACACTATGTCTGTGTCACTGTTCGGCTGCATAAAAATCACGATTGGCACCGGTGTGACCTAGTTCAGGCCTGGGAGATTCGGCAACCCTGGTTCAGGCCAATGTCATCACTGCAGAGAAAGCACGCAGTGGAGGAAAGAAGAAGACTAGGGGGGCAGAAGCCTGACTGGACATACATAAGGAGGAGTGTGAATGGCTGTAGAGACACACAAGGGGTGAGGGGGTAAGTGTAAGGGGGGTGGACACAGTGTGATGATAAAGGGAAAATATTGTGATAAAGAAGGAGTCAGCGGTGTGATGAATGGACAGCGTGATGCAGGAGGGCACAATGTAATTAATTATTATTTATACCTTAAAATATTTGTGTTTTTCAAAGCTTAGAATGTTCAAAAGTTTTGGTTCCATTTTTAATCCTGTAAATGGGTTGGTGGGGGCCCCTGTGCATTTCTTTGCCCATGGCCAGCCCTGTAACCTTTGGGGCAGCCAAACAAAATTGGAGAGAGCAATGAATTCATTTTTTTAAAGATAAGTGACGGTGAGTGCTCCCTCCAACTATACTTAAACTAGATTGGACACATCAAAGACATATTTACTTAGGATTTCACTTTGTTTATGAGAAATAAGAGAGTTTAGAAAATGTACTATTATTAGCATTATTAGGCAATCTGTGTTTAGTTTAATGTTATGAAAGCAGAAATGTTAACAATTGTGTGTGTGGGTAGGGGGGGGTTCCCTTAAAGTTAGTTTGATGCGGAATTAAAACGAGTTGTCACGGAAACGTTTTATGATTTTTTTTTTCGTTGTTTGCACATTCGTGCTGCCGATGCAGATGTATGGAAACCACGGGACTACCAAGAGCTCCAGCCACTCGCCGCATGTTCGCCCCCTACAGGCACCAGAACAAAATGTACCATAGAGATTTCGGAGTTCGTACAGAGCGTCTACCTGCTTATGAGCCACCTACGTATCTCAGTATTACCCGGTTCTATTTCCTTTGCTGGTCGTGACGCATATCCGGTGTATACGGCAATGTCGCTGGAAACGGTACCGAAAGATTTGAGGCACTTAAGGGCTTGTCTACTGTGTTCCTTGGTGAAGGTGAGGATTTTATGCCTCGGAGGAAGTGTTTTTAAATAAACTACTTGTAGAGTTATTATAACACCGCTCTCTACACATTGTGGACATCAAGTCATGGCATTGTACTTATGCTGGGGCATGTAGTTCGTCAACAGCTAAAGTAATGGGTTAACTTAACAGAGTGGTGTTAATGTCGAGCTGCCTATTATTAAAGTGTTGTGACAATAGCTATGGCTGTTATTCATACCCTCCAACATGACCCCTTCCGTTAGATACACAAGTCTCTGCTCCTGAGCTTCCAACTGTCACTCACCTGGTTTTAATTCATTTAAAAAATCAATTTTCTCTTCAACACAGGTGGTTACCATAGTATGCAGCTGGAAGCTCAGGAGCAGAGTATTTTGTACCTAATGGAATGGGTCATCTTGCAGGGTTTGGTTATTTTGCTTTCCTTCGAAACCACATCCAATTTTATATTTGGTTTAGCTAAAGAACTGCACACTGGGCTCTACTTACCTTTCCGTTTCTCTGTGGACGTTGCTGCACCAGGCTGACTTATTTTCATGCGAGCCTGGCGGCTTCGTTCACAGAATTTACTAATGCTCACCGGTCCGGCGAGTCCCACGATGATCTATGAGGTCATCGTAGGATCCTTTCATTCAAACGAAGAGGGAATAAAGTCCTACGCAGTGACTCCTTTAAACTTTGAAACTTTCAGGTCCTGAAATAAAAAACACTGAGCATGTGCAGTGTGTACATGTCGAGACTTTGACATCTTCAGAGTCAGACTTGTCACCCGGACAGGTAAGTATTATCTATTTATGCATTTCTATTTAAATAGTTATTATTGCTATTATGTATAGCCACCTATTAAATAATAATTTTTATTTATCTTTTATTTTACATGCATGTATGGCATTTCAGCGGTCTGCCCATACATATCCTCTTTTCCTCCCCCTAAAGGCTATTAGGGGGAGGGGAAGATTTGAATATGGGGAGATTGCTGGAATAACTGCAATAATGCCAGCCTGAGATGGGGTTATGTTTACGCTGGTAGCGGAGTGTAAAATTCCGCTCTGATATTTGGTAACTATAATGAAGTGCCAGCCTGCTTTGAAAATAATGGGCTGGTGGGCCCCACGGATGTTTATATGGATTGCCATGGAAACTGTAGTTTTCCATGGTAATCCATGATTTGTAACTTTATTTTCATGCGATAATTCCTTAAGTAATTCAGATGGTGCGATCCAAAAATCTTGGCTACTCCTATATAACCTTTCTTTCTATTCTTTACCCATTGTTTATATTATCAAATAAGAACTGAATTCAAAGAACATTTCTGTGAAATCCAGGAAGCCAAATGGTTAATTTTGTTGTTTAAAAAAAAACAAACAAAAAAACCCTCAAAGCATTTTAGTGGGACAGGGTTTCCCAATGCTTCTATATAACCACTGCATGTGTTGTGAAATTACAACTCCTAACATGAGGCAAAGCTGAATGGGGCTTGCATTTCACAGCATGTCTGAATTAGATTATTATATAAAGTCACCTCATATGTATTATTTGTTATAAAGTGCATCCATTCTTGAGAAATTAACTGGTATTATTTAAATATTTGCTCCTTTTCAGTGACTCCAAATGTGTTTATTTCAGTGGATCTAATTCAGTTCCATTATTTTCTCTCACAGAAGACCCCTACCTTAAGATTTGAACAGTGTCCTCATGTAAAATGGGGACAACTCAGAATTCTGGATAGTATGGAGGGCGTTTAGTACACCATCACTGTACTGTTAGTATAACTTCCACTTAGCGCACGTGTTGTCCACATGCTGTCAGAAACATTCCTAGTACTGGGAACGTGGTTTGTGTGCCTAAGCTTTCACAAAATGTGGGCATTTCTGATCGGAAAAAACGCACCTTTTGCAAGAATTTAATCTGGTCCAATGATGTAATCAGTGCTATCAAGTAGATGATGGAATAATGGTTAAAATTCCTTAAGATGTCATGATATGGAGGCATGTTACTAGAACATATTGATGGAACTGGTCTAATAATATTATGGTAAATAAGCATATTCCTTTAGGAGTTTCTTGTATCTAAATATATTTTCTAGGAGAACTTATCACCACTACAAAACTATATTATTTTTTGTTTTATTAAAATTCTATACTTTGCAGACCATCGACCAGTTTGAATATGATGGCTGTGATAATTGTGATGCATATCTACAGATGAAGGGAAACCGAGAGATGGTGTATGACTGTACAAGTTCCTCATTTGATGGGTATGTTTGTTTTTGTTTTTTGCTCTACTGTCCGTTTATTTATTTATATTCATCACTTAAAGGACTTATTATTATCGTTTATTTATAAGGCGTCACAAGGTGTCCGCAGCGCCGTACAAAATACAGACTTACAGGGTATGGATGAACAGAATAGTATATATTAAAATACAATATGAATATAGAAGTATCACACTAATACAATAAATTGAAGCAAGTACAGAACGCAAGGCAAAATGTGAGGTGTCAAGCTTGGAAGATCAGGGAGCAGGGGATACAGCGCAGTGAGAGGTTGAGAGGGAGCCACCAGGTGGGGATGGGTTAAAAGGGTAGCAGAGGGTGACAAGAGGGTACGAAGTGAGGGGGGAGTGTTGGAGGAAGGAACAACACTAGGAAGGAGGGCCCAGCTCACGTGAGCTAACACAATATGTGGGAGGGAAGAACTTACAGAAGACATGAGGAGGAAGGAAGTGGACTGCTGGTGTGAGCAGAGGAGAGGGGGAAGGAAGAGAAGGGATAGATGTAGGATGCAGTGAGAATGTTAAGTGGAGGAGGGGTGTGTTTTGAGTGAAGACCTGCAATGTGGGGGAGAGTCTGACTGAAGAAGGGAGGTCATTCCAATGCAGAGGTGCAGCACGGGAGAAGTCCTGGATATAGGCATGAGATGTGGTGATCAGTAAAGAGGTCAGACAGCGCTGGTTAGCAGAACGGAGAGGGCTGTAAGAGGTGTGTATGTTGATGAGGGAAGAGAGCAGTGGATAAGGAGATGGCCTTAAAGATAAGGAGTTTAAAGAGAGGTCTGAAGCGGACAGGAAGCCAGTGGAGGGTTTGACATAAAGGAGAGGCCGAGGTAGAGTGGCGTGAGAGGAAGCCTGGAAGCAGCATTGGGTATAGATTGAAGGGGGGCAAGACGGGTAAGTGGGAGACCTATGAGTAGGAGGTTACAGTAGTCGAGGCGTGATATGAATAAAGAGTGGATGAGGGTTTTAGTAACTTCGTTGGTGAGGAAGGGACGGATGCGTGCAATGTTGTGTAGGTGGAAACGACAAGAATGAGAGAGGGCACGGATGTGTGGTATTAAGGAAAGCGAGGAGTCAAGGATGACGCCTAGGCCATGAACTTGAAGGGATGAGGAGACAGAGGTATCACCAAGGTTATGATGGAAGGGGGAGGAAATCCTAGGGGGAGGAAAAACAATAATTTCGGTTTTGTCCATATTCAGCTTTAGGAAGCATTTGGCCATCCATGTGGATAGGGATGCAAGGCACTCGGAAATCTTAGACAGAAGAGAGGAGTTGAGGTCAGGGGAGGAGAGGTAAATTTGAGTGTCATCAGCGTAGATGTGGTAGTTGAAACCAAAGGTACTGATGAGGTTACCCAATGAGGAGGTGTAGAGGGAGAAGAGGAGCAGGCCTAGGGGACACCAACAGGGAGCAGAGAGGTGGGGGAGGATAAGCTAGGGGTGGAAACAGAAGGTGTGGTCAGAGAGATAGGAGGAAAACCAGGAGAGAGCAGTGTCCACTTGGTAAACATCCCTGTATTTATAGGTTGTTGTTTTTTTTTGTTTTTTCTATTATCTATTAGGATTGTAGCCATGATGAGCCCTGATGACAGTTGGGTGTCCAAGTGGCAGCGAATAAGTGAGTACTATTTTAAATGTACAATAGCAAATAAAGTGTATTTGACAGGTTATTTAGAAGGACTTACCATATATACTTGAGTATAAGGCGACCCAAATATAAACCGAGGCACCTAATTTTACCACAAAAAACTGGGAAAACGTATTGACTCGAGTATAAGCCTAGGGTGGGAAATGCAGCAGCTACTGGTAAATTTCAAAATAAAAATAGAGAGCAATAAAATTACATTATTTGTATCATGTGTGTATCCAGCACCCAGTATCTGGTGTGTCCTGCCAGTCAGTCTGACTCCTCTATGTGTGTCCTGCCAGTCTCTGCCCCTTCCCAGCCTGGTTGCGACATTGAACTTGCCTCATATCTGCCCCTTAATGCCAGCCTCCATATCTGCCCCTTAATGCCAGCCTCCATATCTGCCCCTTAATGCCAGCCTCCATCCCCTTAATGCCAGCCTCCATATCTGCCCCTTATGGCCTGCCTCCATATCTGCCCCTTAATGCCAGCCTCCATATCTGCCCCTTAATGCCAGCCTCCATATCTGCCCCTTAACGCCTGCCTCCATATCTGCCCCTTAATGCCTGCCTCCATATCTGCCCCTTAATGCCTGCCTCCATATCTGCCCCTTAACATCAGCTTCCATTTATTTTCTCACTTCTTTTGATGTCTTCTGCCTTTCCCTCCTTTCATTCTGCTGTCCCTCCGGCGGTCCCTACTTCTGTGTCAGGCTCTCTTCCCCGCAGCTGTGCCTCTGGCTCTCTCCCTCGCGTTGCGTGCTGCACAAAGACGTTGCGTGACCTAAGGTCATTTCAACGTCATTGTGCAGCGCGCACCGTGTGGGAGACAGCTGGAGGGAGAGCTGCGGGGCAGAGAGCCTGACACAGCCACAGAGACCGCTGGAGGGACTCACTTGATTATAAGCCATGGGGGGCTTTTTCAGCATAAAAAAATGTGCTGAAAAACTCGGCTTATACACGAGTATATACGGTATATAGATTTTATTTAAAAGTTTCCATACAAATTGTTTTTGTATTGCCAATAAATTTATCAGTAATTCTATTTTATTTATATTATCCAACTTGTTTCTTTATTTTGTAATTCATTTTATTCACTAACTATGTTATATAAACATACAAAACTATCAGATAATTTTTATAAATTATATTCATGTTTTGATGTAAAGATGAGAGTTTTAAGTATTTAAATGTAGTTAGAGCATTTGTCTGTTTAGCGTATCTTTAAAACTGATAAAAAAAATAATACTTGAAATGGAAGACCCTCTTTAGATATTCAAAACTGAATCCAGATTCCTTTATTCTGGGTGTAATTAGCATCTTTCAAACTGAGCTCTTTAAAATACATGTGTATAACTGAATAAAGGTGTGTGTGTGTACAGCATTACATTTAACTTAGAAGAAGGTAATTGAAATGACTTTGAGACACATCTACCTTGAATTAGTCCGTAAGCCACAATTTACTTTAATTCTCTTTCCTGTGTGTATAGAGAGAGAGAGAGAGAGAACTACAAAGAGATACAAAAAAGGCATCCCAGCATTCTTGCAATCAACCAATAACCATCCATGACATTCTATCTTTAAAATAAGTCAGAGGGCCCGATTCAATTGTCAGCGTATTTTTCAAAAATATTGTGCCGTAAAAAATACGACGCCTTCGCCGATCATTTCACGTTAAAAAAAAATACGCCAATTCGATTGTTTTTTATTGGCTGCGTAAAATGAGCAGGCAGCTATGTGAGCGAAGAAGAAATTTTACAAAAAGAAAAAAAAACCTTTGTGGAACGTCGCAACTCTAGCAGGAAATGCCCGGCGCTAATGACAGGTTCACTGTCATTGAGGTATATGTCTGAAATATCGTTCTCATGATATTTCAGATGCTATTGTTAAATAAAGGCGTAATTTTAACGCTACAAATTAATTGAATTGCAAAAAAAAATACCGCCCATTATTTTGCTAAAAATAGCGGTAAAAATACGCCGGCGAGCGATTTTAAGTTAATTAAATTGGGTCCTGTGAATGATTATGACATATAAAGCATTGGGAATATAATGGTGATCTTTATGATGCTTGTAGTTCTACAAGCATCAGCATGCCCTGTCGGGGCACAAGACAGGACATCATTAAAAATGCGCACCTCTCATAGGTGCGATTTAAAATTAACGCTATCGTTACAAAAACTGCCTATTTTTAACGCTACAAAATAATTGAATGGGAAAAAAAAAAAAGATACTGCCCGTTATTTTGCTAAAAATAGCGTTAAAAAAATACGCCGGCAAAGGATTTTAAGTTAATTGAATCGGGCCCAGAGAATTTGTTACATGCATCTGCAGATATTATGATAAGCCACCAGCCACTTACATGGCTTCTCTGTTTTGGTGGTCCCATCATGTATTTTTAAATTGGGAGCTCATCCCCTGCGGAGGTCCCCAAATCTCCAACAGCCACTCTGAATATATATAATCAGTTATTTAATTAATCTTTTTGCATTTGGCTGATCAGTGGTTAGTATATTATCATATTTATGAGCAGGGTGTTTGAATATATAGATTTGATGACAATAGTATGTGATTTTATTTAGGCCATTTTGTTTTACTTGAAGTATTGATACTGGCATGAGGATTAATTAAGGCTAACTTATCTCAAAATGGTCCTTCTCAAAGTATAAAATATGCTGCTTAATGGTTTCATACTTACCCCTTTTTTTAGTTTTAGTATAATATGACCGATAAGAGAATATAAAGAGCTTATCAAGACAAGAAATCAAATATTGGAAATGTATTTAATAGTGGGGTTTTTTTTTTGGGACTTTTTTTTAAAATGTACTCTTCAAAGTTTACAAAGTAGACAAATAAAAACTGGCTTGCTTCCCTTTAGCACTTATCTCTCTTTTATTATGTCCTAAGTCATCTGAGAGAAACTTGATAACGTCACAAGACATACGTGTCCTTTCTAGGCTGTGATTTGGGGCCTGTGTTATTTAGTAAACAGTGTGTATTGAACATTTTGCAATCTTTGCTTAACTGTTACAAGATCAAGGAAGCAACACATGCAGAAATAAATTGTGTAATGTGATTGTAGTTGTATAGGAAGTATGAGGATAAGAAGGTAGTGGGATTAAGCTATGAAAAAAAAAACTATGAACATGTGAGATGAGTTAAACTGATAACTAATGCATTGATTTTGGTTTCTTTTTCTTTCCAGCTAACTTTAAACCTGGAGTATATGCTGTATCTGTCACAGGCCGTCTGCCACAAGGTAATATAGAAATATGTGAAAACCATAAAGAATTTTTGCTCTGCTTTCTATATTGATATATAGCATATATCTGTCAACAAATAACCACAAGTTTGCTTAGAAAATGAATTGTCATTTTAGTCTTCATAACTTCTGTTTTGTTTAAACCTTAGTTTCTTTAAAAAAAAATTGATTGTGTTAAACTTTATTTTGTAGAATTTTTTTAAACTGCTGTTAAATTTGTTCATTAGCTGAGTCATTAGGATAACCCTGAATAAATCTGAATTAGAGCATTGCCCTTTTAGGTTCATCTGTTTACTGTGGCTACTAGTCTAAATCAGGTAGCGTGTACATGTAACACTTTAAAGGATACGTTTAAGTTAGTATAATTGGTTTGTATGGTATGTGTGTATATATTTTCAGTGGGACATTAACCGCAGCCTAAACAGCACAGTATACAGAAATATTTGCCACGATAGAGGTTTAAAAGCATCAAAACTGACTGAAATCTACATCTTACATGTAGTTTACATTCCAATGTACAGAAATAGCAGGGTAATAGACTTTTGTACCAACTGCATTTAATAACCAATGAATTTGCAAAAGCATCAACTTTCAGTGGTTTTGCTTAAAAGTGACTTTTTCGTAAATGCTTTACTCTTACAAGGTTGGTAAACATATCACCGTATATATCGTTTATAACGTGTATCGCACTCTTTCACTTTCAGGTATTGTGCGTGAGCTGAAGAGCCGTGGGGTGGTTTACAAGTCCAGAGACACTGCCATTAAGACATGACGGCAAAAGACGGGCTGGAGCAGAGATTGGGTTGATGTCTGTGTTCTCTTCCGTTGGTTTTATTTTCCTGTTATGTTACTGAAACTGTGGTTTCCCAGCTGTGGGGGAAGGGTTGTGCCAACTCGCTTTGTACACATACAGATGTTCAAATGTCAGAGAGAAACCAAGGGAGAGTGATTGTCTGTAGAGAGAGCAATAAAGATTTAGTTTTTTTTATTTAATTATGTTTATAGTTATTTCTCATGTATGCTTTCTTACAATAAAGGCTGTTTCTTTGTTTTTGACTGTCATTTTTCAATCCGGTCATGATTTCTGCCATTGAATCCCTATTTTCATAATAGACACTAAAATAATGTTGTCAGGGCGCTATCGCCAGCCTTGTGAGTCACACAGTTTGAAAAGTAGCACACCAGACAGTTACGTGCTGCTTATTATACTTAGTAAGTGTGAAACTGTACAGCTATACCACAATGTAGTCTTAACTCCTTCCCTACCTCACACACCTTACAATAAGATCTTTGGGGCTGTGCAACGGAAGTGGTTCATAAGCTTGAGAGCTTGAATAAATGTAACGGGTGTTGCTAAAAGTATTAATTCTCTCCTAAATAACACACAATTATTAGCTGGTGTATCATTTGTATTCATATCTTTACAGGACCTGCAGCACTACAATGACATAAAATAACCTGCGTTATATTGTTCCGTATTTTTCAATCATAACATATGTTAATGCTTTCAAATGATTGTGATTGGTTTTTGCTTTGTTTTTATGACCGTGTATATGTTTAACAAAGGAAGCGGTCAACGTTCTAGAAAGGGTTACAAGTATATGCGTTGTACATTTCCATATATGGGCATAACTGCTGCTCTCACTGCCTGAAAACTGGCAAGTGGTAGCAAGCTTTGTCATTTCCTTTGTGGGTAAGGCTGATGGGAGGTGGATGGAGATACTTTTTTGGAGGAGGGGGCATCAAACTAGCTCTAAGTTTACAGTCAACATTTTTAGGAGAGTTTGTTGAGGGCAAACACAAGCAGCATAAGTTATTACTATCTAAATTCATTCAACTTCTGTCCTCTTCAGTGTTTATATCACTATGCATTGTGTTTAAGAATTTGGGACCAGATCCAGACTTAGGAGCAGATTCTATATATTAGCCTCTGCAATGGGGACTAACATGAAATTTCGGATCCTGAGTAGTGCACATACGGTGCATCCGTAAAGTATTCACAGCACTTCACTTTTTCCATATTTTGTTATGTTACAGCCTTATTCCGAAATGGAATAAATTTATTTTTCCCTCAAAATTCTATACACAATACCCCATAATGACAACGTTAAAAAAGTTTTTGGGAGATCTTTGCAAATTTTATCAAAAACTAAGAAATCACATGTACATAAGTATTCACAGCCTTTGCCAAGAAGCTCAAAATTGAGCTCAGGTGCATCCTGTTTCCACTGATCTTCCTTGAGATGTTCCTACAGCTTAATCAGAGTCCATCTGTGGTAAATTCTGTTGATTGGACATGATTTGGAAAGGCACACACCACTCTATATGAGGTTCCACACTTGACAGTGCATGTCAGAGCACAAACCAAGTATGCAGTCAAAGGAATTGTCTCTAGACCTCCGAGACAAGATTGTCTCGAGGCACAAATCTGGGGAAGGGTACAGAAAAATATCTGCTACTTTGAAGGTCCCAAAGAGCACAGTGGCCTCCATCATCCGTAAATGGAAGAAGTTTGGAACCACCAGGACTATTCCCAGAGCTGGCCGGCCGTCTAAACTGAGTGATCAGGGAAGAAGGGCCATAATCGGGGAGGTGATCAAGAACCCAATGACCACTCTGTCAGAGCTACAACATTCCTCTGTGGAGAGAGGAGAACCTTCCAGAAGGACAACCATCTCTGCAGCAATCCCTCCAATCAGGCCTGTATGGTAGAGTGGTTAGACAGAAGCTACTTCTTAGTAAAAAGCACATGGCAGCCTGCCTGGAGTTTGCCAAAATGCAACTAAAGGACTCTCAGACCGTGAGAAAAAAAATTCTCTGGTCTGATGAAACAAAGATTATACCAGGCGTTATGTTTGGAGGAAACCAGACACCGCTTATCACCAGGCCAATACCATCCCTTCAGTGAAGCATAGTGGTGGCAGCATCATGCTGTGGGGATGTTTTTCAGCGGCAGGAACTGAGAGACCATTCAGGATAGAGGGAAAGATGAATGCAGCAATGTACAGAGACATCCTGGATGAAAACCTGCTCCAAAGCACTCTTGACCTCAGACTGGGGCGACGGTTCATCTTTCAGCAAGACAATAACCCTAAGCACACAGCCAAGATATCAAAGGAGTGGCTTCAGGACAACTCTGTGAATGTCCTTGAGTGGCCCAGCCAGAGGCCAGAACATCTCTGGAGAGATCTGAAAATGGCTGTGCACCGACGCTTCCCACCCAACCTGATGGAGCTTGAGATGTGCTGCAAATATAAATTGGCGAAACTGCCCAAAGATAGGTGTGCCCAGCTTGTGGCATCATATTCAAAAAGACTTGAAGCTGTAATTGCTGCCAAAGGTGCATCAACAAAGTTTCGAGCAAAGGCTGTGAATACTTGTGTACATGTGATTTCTTAGTATTTTGATTTAGCAAAAATCTCCAAAACACTTTTTCATGTTGTCATTATGGGGTATTGTGTGTAGAATGTTGAGGGGAAAAAAACAATTTGTTTAATTTTAGAATAAGGCTGTAACATAACAAAATGTGGCAAAAGTGAAGCGCTGTGAATACTCTCCAGATGCACTGTAGGAGAGCAGTGCACTCCCCCTGCTCTCCTAAGCATAGAAGAGATTTGAGAGTACGTAAGGCACCCTTAAGTATTCCGCACGCAAGACTGTGGGCGGAACACTAGATGATCGTATGTAAGGGCTTTTAGCCAAGCCCTTACTGTACAATTTAAATATCAATGCCCACTCACCATCCGTATCGGCAGTGACCTGGATTCCACACGGAACGCAAGTGCAGTACAAGCAGGCGTTTTATGTACGCGACGTATGTACTGTACCTATCTGGATCTGGCCTTTGGTAGTTTGTTACTAACAAACGCCAATGTGTCTGTTATGAGTGTATGGTTGTCTCTAGTTATGCAAGCTTGGATTCCTGGAAGTGACTGTCCAGTTTTTTGGGACTTTTTTTTTTTAGACTGTTAACTGATATCAGTATTATGTACCAGTAAATACAGGTTTCATTTTCCACCTGATGGAAATCTAATATGCGAGCTTCTTACACACTGCGGCTCGTGCTAAATACAGTTTTGCGCATTGACCATATTTGCCAAAAAAAACTGTATTTCAGGCTCAAGAGTCCCTTGAGCTTCCTTATGCATGGAGAGACTGGATATTAGGGGAACAAACAGCCCAAGAACAGCAAGGGCACATTTGTGGAGATGGTGAAATGCTCGTCAGCAATTATATCTTGTCTAGAAATACACAGCTTTTTCTTTTATACTGAAGGCAGTTTTACTGCTGAAGCTGATTATTCTCTCTTCCTGACTGTGTGGGATGCTTTTTTACCTCTGGACACTATTTGTGACCATAAAACTCATTTATTTAGTCTAGCAGTTTTACCTCAGCTACCTTTTCTTCCCTGTTCCTGTCTTTCATTCCCTTTAAGGAAAACCCTTTGCAGGTTTTTAAGAGCAGAGCCCTCTTACCCCACGTTCTGCTCCTATGATAGCAACTTTTACCTAGGTCTCTCCATCTCTAGGCCTGATTCAAATGTGATGGCAATCACTCATTTTAAATTTTACCAAATGCAAATATACAAAATTAGTGATTATGGACTGGATCCAGACGTTTTCCATACGTGCAGGGGTCTGTATGTCCGCAAAAGGGAGGGGAGTGCACCCCCCTGTCACTCCCCTCTCTCGTGTGGGCTTTATGGCAGCTTATGCGCCATAAGCCTGGATTAACACTCGTGCGGATCAGCGGTCCGCAGCAGTGTGGGAGACCCCTCCCACACTATACACTTTTCCTCTGAAATGGGCTTGGACAGAAATTTGTTTGTACGCTATGGTGCATCTATCAGGTCAGGATCCAGTCCTATATATGTAAATGGAAATATATATTTTGAACTGTAAAGGACTGAATATTCTGTTTTAATATCTGTCTTTTAGTTGTTACATAGTATATTTGTCTTTGAATACCAAAAAAAGTTGTTAAAATGTTTGCCCTACATTAAATTCATACTACTGTTCCAGAAATTAAAATTAATTTCACTACTGTATGATTTATATACAGCCCCCTCCAAACATTAGTACCCATATATGCATGGTGGCTAATCCAACCCTGCCATCAGAAACGCTTCTTACAGAGAATACTGCATCCTGGAAGTGTCATGTGTGAGCATGTGTTTGTTTTCTGTAGTCTGTATGCGGAAATCGCCCACATTTCGTAATCTTTGTGCTCAGCCATTCTACATAGCAGTCCGCAAATATTGAGCTGATAGGAGGAGCTCATAGCACTGGCCTTTTTCAATCTAGGCAGCAGACAATTTTTTGCTATTTTTTAAGGTTTATTTTTATAATAAAGTTTATTATTATTATTATTATTATAACATTTGTATATGTTGTTATAATATGCAAGGTTATAGCTATACTTGTACTTCTGGTGACTCCTTGCACCCTCTGGTACCTTCTCCTTCATCGCACAAATGAATATGGTAACAGTGAAATCTGCTTTTTTCCCTCTATCTCATTAGGCCTAATGACTTTTTGTCTAATCCAAAATTAAGCGTACACGTGCTCGCGTATAATATCTCAGCGTTAATTTTCATTGTATATGTTCAGATACAAAGCTCTCACCCCATATATTCAGTAATAAAAAAAAATGTTTGTTTTTTGCATAAATTTTATTTTTTAGTGCAATCAGATTTGACCATGTTCACAGTTAAGAAGATAAAAATTAACATATTCACAGTTATACGCATGTCAACTCCCTTGAAACGCCCACGTTTTTCTTCCTAACTGACTTAAGAAGACCAAAGGCAGCCTTATCTTCCTGTGCGTATGTCTCTTCCTGAGTTGCTAAGCTACGCACGTACTTAGCAAATCACGCCATGTCTTCCCCATTTAAATGCTCCACCCACTTTTCTTAACTTCCTTCTTAACTTTTCCAGAAATGCCCCTTCTTACTTATCTCATTACGAATGGCTTTGTAAATAGCTCTTAATGGATCTCCATTCGTAAATCATATGTAGATAGCGTAAATACGGGAACAACGCATGCACAGTTTATCCATTCTTAAAAATTTGCTCGCAAAAGTAGCAACTTCTTAACTGTGTATCAGGTCCATTGTGATTGAATTGTTTGCATTACACACAACCTTTTTTTCCATTACACTATACATTGTGCTATCCTACAGTTGTGCAAAGTATGTGGTCACATATATGCAGTAAGCTTGCCTGCTTTGTGCCTGTATGTTTCATTGCCCTCCAGAGGTACCATAGCGGGTGGCTTTGGTTCATACACAGCCCATCTCAATTTTCCAACCACATGTATGCCATGCACACTGCATTCTGATTTTCATGCACCTCTGAATTAGGCCCTTTGGCTGTTCCGCACATTGGGCCTGATCCAGAGCTACGAAATTGCTGTCCGACGGGCGAGCATACGACGGTTTTTTGCGTATTTTCGTACGAAAATTCGCACCGCGCATGCCCAGTATGACAGCTTCCGGTCGGCTGGACGACATGAGCGTATAGCGGTCGTATGGTGTGCGAATTTTTCGCTCGAGGGGCGTGCGTTCAGTACGACGGTCGGCGCTCGTTT
>WWET01001956.1:202684-227981 GCA_011038615.1 Limnodynastes dumerilii | reverse complement strand
GAGAAATATAATAAATTATTTAATAATTCCTTCAATTCATTTGTTTTGTCTTTAGAATGGAATGTTTTACATGTTGCCTTTGATAACAATAATAAAGAATTTTCCAGAAGCATATTTCTTGTCATAATGTGGATTTAAAAATGGAAAGTACACCCCAAGCACATAATAAGAGTCTATGAGCAACAGTGAGGGAAGACATTGGGGCAGATCCTGCTGTACGGGGTGTGTTAAGGGTAGCGTAGCGAATTTACGTACGCGAAAATTCGCTACGCGAACAAACGTAAAGCAAACGTTGTTCAGGATCTACCCCATTGTGTTTCCCCCCAAAAAAAAAGTAGACAAAGAACATAAAACATATTGAAATAATATATAAAATATATGCAATATTGTGGAATTACAGTTTAAAAAAAATCAGTTTACTTCTAGAGCACTATTTAAAGCCCACTACAATTCATTTTGAAGTGATAATGCCCGCTTTAACGTGAAATTTGTATTATCGCATTAAAATGAAGTGTATGGAATTAACAAAACATAAATCACCATGGAAAACTGCTGTTTCCATGGTGATCCATGTATATATCGCATGTCTCCGCTGGCCCTTGCTAATGAAAGTGGGCTGGCACTTCCTCATATTTTTACAGTTTTACACTCTGCTCCCAGAGGTGGCGTTATTGTAACAATTGCAGCAGTCTCCCTATATATACCCCCTTTTCCTTCCTCTAATAGCAAATTGCATTATCAAGCCTCTACCCCATCAATATTAAACCCCCAAACGAGTAATTAACAGTCAAGGGACGTGGCTTAATAACTGCATAATTTGCATAAATCGTGTCATTAAGCTCCGCCCCTGCATGCATGTATGGCTTCTCTCTGGGATCTCCCGGAGGGAAGTTTATAAAAGTCGGCAACCCTGAAATAAATAGCCCATACTGCCTTCTACATTTTCATAACACTTAAACATTTCCAGGGCAGAAGGTTAATAATCCATACCATTTTTCAATGTAATTAATTATTTTAAACCACAAGCTGGGCTGTAGAGAAATTTCATCAGCTTCCTGCAGCCTAAAAATAACCTCCAGCACTTGATTCAAATAAATGTTCCTTCACATGTACAACAGCTTTAGTATTTTGTAGTACACGGCCTATAATTCTCAGTAGTTTCAGCTCTCACAAATCTGATTTCATTGCCAGAACTGCTCTGCCACAGTATATTACCTATTAAAACCTCAGATCAATTGCAGGGAAGTCAAACGTAATAGACTTTACATAATGGAAAAGTGGAGGTTGCAGGAGGAGTGATTTTAGGTCCACACTAATATTTTTTTTTTGTTTGAGGCCTGAGTGTACCAGTTTTATATTCAAGTGTATGTTTTATATGATGATCAATCATCAGAATAAAAAAATCTCAATCAGGATTGGTTCAAATGTAAAAATACTAAAAGACAAATAAACTACACTATAATGCCTCTTTTTATCATAGACCCTTTTTAACATCAATTTTATGAATATACAATTCAGGCACACAGCAAGCATTTCATTTATAATTTAATATAATGGCTTTTCTTCCTGCTTATAACAATGATACTTAAATCATTCCCACACCTTTGTGAAAAAAAACAAATACTTCATATTACTCATAATAACCTCTTACATGGCTAAATCAGCACTTCAGATGATATTTTTTATGTGTCACACAGCACATAAGTCACACGTGTCACACATCCACGAATTCTAATAGTAAACCTGAATGTGCTGTTATCTGCACTTTATTTTAAGCTGAGGAAACCATAGTCTGCAATCACTGACTGTACTTCTGAATCACTAAAGCGACAAACTCTATTCAGGCATAGACCTAATAGCCCTTGAATAGAGTAAACGGAGGCAGCGTCTTCATTTTCAAAGGTGGAAGAATACCCTAATAGCTGAACATAATAAACATTGTTTTGGTAATATAATGTTTTCCCCTTGCTATTTAGTCAGTGTGAAAAAGATAGATTTCAAACCAGCTGACCACAATGAAATTCCGTATCCACATGTTTTCTCTACACAGACGCTGTCAAATGCATGAAAGAGTGGATTCACAGATTCAGGATCATTTGCAGAGTTTAGGGTGGGGTTCTAGACATGTAAGTGGACGAGCTCCGTGTGTATGGGAAACGCAGGGAGGTCTGGATCAGGCCGGATCCCTGTGCAATCAAAATGATGAATCCTCAATTGCAGGTCCACAATATCCTTGCACCGATAACTGCCCCCCTGACATCTGATAACTAAGCCTTAGCATTTGTGACTCCTGCACATGGCGGCGACCAGTTCATGATATGACTACTGTACTATACCCAGTACCCAGTCACTATTATGTGCACTAGTGTAGTGGTTGCACTGTATTCTGATTGCATGACAATGGCTTGGCTGTTGAAAATCTGGATTACACATGATATGTGGCTCGATGAGTTGCACTCGAGTCCTACAGCACTGAGGTCATGAGTTTGATTCCCAAACAAGGCCTTATTTGTGTAGAATTGACATGTTCTCCCTGTGTCTACGTGGGTTTCCTCTGGATGCTCTGGTTTTCTCCCACACTCCAAAAACATGCTGGCAGGTTAATTGGCTGCTGAATAAAATAAACCCTACTGTGCGTGTGTGTGTGTATGTGTGTGTTAGGGACCTTAGTTTGTAGCTCCAGTGGGACAGGGACTGATGTGAATGTGAAATATTCTCTGTAAAGAGCTACGTAATCTGATAGCGCTATATAAAAACCTGTAAATAAATAAATGTGTATGTATCCTGCCACCCCAAACAATTACTACCCTAAATTGCAACTGGGAATGAAGCCATGACTTCTGACTGTAAAGCTGTTGTCTTACTGCCTATCAGGAGATCAGGAGAGGACCCCTCCTGACTAGCTTTTTCTTTTGCACATGTTGAAAAAACGTATTCATTAATGACAGTAAATAATGTCCCTGAGGATGTTTAGTCTTTATTGCAATGTACAGAGCATTTTTAGAAAAACAAGTTTACATAGATTGAAAGGGGAAATTACGCTCAGCACTAATGCTAACTCTCATAAACAGTTAAAACTAAGCTTTTGTGAAAGATATGTGTAAGTCAGGGAGAGGACAGGAAACCACGAAGCTGACAAAATGATGAAAGAAGATGTGACTTTCTCATGTTGCAGTGTTCTGTAACGTTCTTCTGTCTGTATTACTTTCAGCTCTGTAGGAGGGTGGAGGAAACGCCCTGAATCCCTCAGGCTTTCCTGTGCATATATTCACATCTTCTTTTATTACCTTGTTGTTAACCATACTGCCCAACATTTTACATGAGCGTCTTTTAAGTTATATTCACGATAATTAGTACAAAATATAGTTTTTGAGAGATTCTTGGGCTTAAAGCACAAACTTTTTGAACACACTTTATCAAAATTCAACACATCCCAAGCGTTCTACCTACTAAAATAGGGATTGCCAGCCCTATTCTATATTCACGCTAATACTCGGAAGACTGTATGGCTGCATTAGTGTTGGGAAGATTTTAGATGCATTTTGAATGCAAAATGACCTCATTTATGGACATGCTAAAATGCCCCAGAATACTACTCATTAAGCTGCTAGTGCATCTGTAAAATAAAATGCAAATATACTAGTTATACACACTCTTGCCATTAACCAGTAACTAACCATGCCAATTTATCTTTAAAACAAAACACAGAGAGATTAGTTACATACATTTGCAAATATATGATAAGGCACCAGCCCTTTACAAGGTTTCTCTGTTTTGGCGGTCTAGACTCTAAAACTGTCGGAGTCCCTACATTGGGTCATATATCATGTATTTTTAAATTGAGAGCTCACTCGCCAAGGAAGTTCCCTAAGTCTCCAAAATAACTACTCTGCAACTGCACACCCTGTCAGCTGCTATCCCTGACATGCTTCTAAACACGCAAAAAGGTGGTTGCTCATATCAGTTTGTAAGGTAATCTAAAGCAGGTGCTTGTAAGGTGTGGGGAAATCTATACAGATACAAGAGAAAGTGCCCCAGAACTCCTGCTCTTAACCACAGAGAGATTAGTTACATACATTTGCATATGTTATATGTTTTTTCGCCTAGACACTCTTAAAAAAGTCTCCAAAATAGTAACCGTATTGATTCACGACATGTTTCCAAACAGACTTTCACAAAGTGGAGGAAGTTCAAATCAATTTATAAGCTAATAAACAGGCACATGAAAGGCAGGCATTATATCAACTTTCATTTATTTCATTTATTATCCTCAAATTGATTTGAGCTAAAACCATTTTCTGTAGCATGAAATCAGAATGCCTGCCTAGCTTCTGTACATATGCAAGTGTCATCATCATAAATAGTACTTGTGCCAGGGATTATATAGGTCCAATTCAAGTCAACTAATATAGTTACAGTTGCATCTCAGTGTCCCATCCACCCCTCAGCAATCGTGCATACCTCTCAACATTAGCCATCCCGAAAATGGGACATATAAGCCTTGCCCCAATTGTGCCCAAATAACCTGTTCTCACCAACACAATGGCCATTTTGTCTGTAAGGAAGTAATTTTATTTTATATATGGTGAAGGTGTGTGGTTCGCTGATTAGAAAATCTATCTTGTGACAGATTACTTAGTGACAGTGAGTGTGGAATCTACCCTCTGAGAGGATGGCTCCCGCATGGTTTTTGGCGGCCAGGTAAGCGGAGTGGCGACAAGTGCATTTTTTTTAACCCCCTTCCTGAAACCTAACCCTAACCCATCCTGCAACCAAATACTCTGCTCTCCGGGGCCTAACCCTAATCATCATTGTTCCTCAATCTAACCGTAACCCTCCACTAACCTTAACTCTTCGCAGCCTAACCCTCCCCAAACCATCATCGTCCTGCAGCCTAAACCTAAGCCTTCCCTCTCCAGAGCTTAATCTTAACCATTCCTGTTCTGCAGCCTAACCCTAACCAGAACAAATACCTTGCTGAAAATGAGCCATTCGACATGGTACCCCTTCCGGAATGTAGATTTCTATATTTAAAACGCATTTAGCAATGGCACAGACGAAATTAAGCTTTTGGTTGCATCATTCTCGAAAACCATCTTTTCGTACCAGCAACTGCATTTTGTGGGGAAGCTGTCTATAGCTGCAGGGGGTAATGCTGTAAAGTGTAGGGTGAAATATAGTGTTATTACTGTAGTGTGTTATAAATACCTGGGTTTTAATACAAGGATTGCAGGGGACAGATACACAGGTGTTACATGCCACCACTCTAATCGTGGCAACATGTAAGTTATTACCTTTGTTTTCTGTCCTGTCTCAGTGCATCTGTGGGAATCATTTCCTGCAGGCTACTGCACCATGCATCATGCACAGCCTGCACATGTCTGACACCTGCGGCTGTTGCTAATAGTGGGCGCCACCCTTCTCCCTCTGCCTTTTATGGCCTCCTGGCACTGTGATTGCTGGCAAGACTCCAGTCAATCATTTCACCTGATTTGGACTGCTGGCAAATCAATAGTTAGCAGTCCCCTCTTAAGCTCCAGCAGTGCTATCCCTCACTGCTGGTTATAGTTCTAGTCCTCTAGTCTGTGTCCAGCTATTGCCTTGTGTTCTGGCTCTGCATTTTTGTGATATCTGAGCGCCCTGCTCCTTAACCCTTGCTTTGCCCCCTGTGGCTCTTTGCCTTGGTTCCCCGTGTTCTCTCCTACTTATTTCTGGCCCATTCTCTGGTCGTGATTGTGTGGCACCCCTTTTGGTGTCTCCTCTGTGTGTGTGTCCACGCCCTTAAGCTGGCCATACACTAGACGATTATTGGCCCAATCTCCCAATTATCGGCTGATCGGGCAAATAATCGCTCTAGTGTATGGTACAGATCAATTTTTGAAACGTCAAATAAATGCACCACAAACGCTCCCGATATTTTAAGGGAGCCAATCAGCAAGCTGAATGGCTCCCTATTGTTCAGACAGGTTTGAAAGTATACTAGCTCTCTTTTCTTGTTCCCGCTTTTAGTCCCCCCCCCCCCTGCCTTCTCTCTCCTGCTTCCTTCCATCTTATCTTCCGGGGGCTGCGACCTTCTAGGTGTCCTGCAGCCCAGCCTATCCCCATCATCATGGGCTCTAGTAAAAACCAGGCCCTAGTTAGAATCTGGTTCCCAGGTCAAGGCACCTGCTCTCCATAACAACAGGAACAAGGTAACAGATTCCAGATAAGTACACAGGTGAGAGATAGCGGGTATCAGACAGGGTATATAGGTATGAGGTAACAGATTAAAGAGCAAGTACACAGGGATGAGAAAACAGATGTCAGGCAAGGTATACAGGTAATAGACACTGGTAAAAAAAAAAGACAAAGATCCATAACAAATACAGAAAAGGAACCCTAGGAAACAAGCAGGAACGCAGACAAGCGGAGGCAGATAGCAGGAACATGGCAGAGACCGGTATATATATATATATACAGTAGAACCTCGATTATCCGTGACTCGATTAACCAGCAATCGGATTATCCGTGCTGCTGAGCTCAGCAGACATGCCTGTAAAACGAGGGGGCATGTCCTGGATGCAGAGGAGAATGGAAGCACAGTGAAGGAGCTCCTCCGTTTGCACAGCCATCTACCTGCAATTTGGCCATTACAACAACCCTGGACCCACTCCTAGCACTGCCGTAAAGCACAGGTGTAATTGATGGGCTTGTAATTAGTCCACAAGAGTCCAAAAGCAACCCCTAGGTCATGGTAATATCCACAAATAAGAATAACTGGTACAGGTCTGCCCCCAGAGGCAAAATAGGATACAGAAGTTCAGGATGTGACATACTGCTTCTGTGAAGGTATTGCGGTCACGTGTAATAGTAGTCAGTGTTATTGCTGTGATGTTTGGCACTGGTGTGTATTGCAAATATTGTATAAGCCTGGTGCTATTGCTATAATGTGCTGAGTGTGATTTGCCGCTCCAATGTTCTGAATTCCAGCAGTGAACATGCCGGCACTAAAAAGCCAGGAGCGTTCACTGATCTGCAGCTTTCTATTAGTCATTACAGGGACTCCTGCAGCAAATTGGTACAGCAATGAAAATGAGAACTTTCAGCAGTGTACCTGTGCTAAGATATATGTTTTGTAAATTTACACTGTCTACAATTATACAACCAACATTATGCTGTCATTTTTATCACTTAAAAAAAAGTGATTGCCAGAACGGCAACAGTGTCCCAATGTATTAAGGTGGTGTCAAGCTGTTGTGGTGCACTGCTATAATAGGTAAGGTGGTGTGGAGTAATCTGGTGGCCAAGCATACCCAGGTCCCTTGTTCATTGTTTTATATACGAACATGCCAACCACTGGTTACAATTCACACTGGATAAACACTACATAAATTTCACATGATCAAATGATTTTATAAACTACTGAAAGTTCTGATGAGAATGCCAATTCATGCATACACAATATTTATAGGAAACAATGTGATATGAGTGTAGCTATAGAAAAGTGAAAATATATTAAATATATAAAAGTGAAAATTTGTCCTTCTTTCTTTCTATACAAATCCACAGTTAACAAGCGAAGATCGTGAAATTTTACATACGAGTGTATTAAAACACGGCCGAGGCAACTAAAAAAATTTGAAATCAAAATTAATTACTGTTAATTTTTCATTAATTAAAAACCACAATTTTTGCTACGTATGTATGTATGTATGTATGTGTGTGCATGTGTGTGCGTGTATGTTCCAGAATAACTCTGGAATGCCTTCAGCAATTTACACCAAACTTGGTACAGATGAGACTGGGTGTGGCATGGTACCGGCAAAGGTCAAGTGGGTGCGGTCTAATAGCCCCACCCATTGATGACAGCGTGACCTCACCCTGCGACCTTATAAACAAGTCACCTCTGCTGAACACACCAACTGGTTTGGAGATGATTTGAGTGCGTCTGGGGCTGGAGAATGAAAATATCCTATCACATGGCTGTGCGCACAGAAAAAAGAGCGCTATACGCATCTCAGCCAGAGATATATATATATATATATCTATATCTATGTATATAAAAATGTGTGTATATTGTAGAATAACTCTGGAATGCCTGGAGCAATTTACACCAAACTTGATACACATATGACTTACAAACTGGAAACAAATACTGTGGGGTAAGACACCCCTAGGGGTGGGAAGGGGTCACATGTAAAAATTATGGAAAACGACCGATATTGGTGTCGAATCCATAGTTTTCAGGGTTGCTGAGATGAATAGTGACACTCCCGATCCCGTTAGTCCAACTTTAGCCCCCATCAGCATGGGGGATGAGAAGGGGAGAAATATAAAATGTCCAAAATGACCGACATAACTGTCAAATCCATAGTTTTCGGGGTCGCTAAGCTGATTGGTGACAGTCCCGATGACATTGAAGCCCAAGTTTAGTAGAATAGAACAAATAGGGACTTTTCAATTTGTGGTCTTTAAAGGGACGGGGCTTTTGGAATAGAGGAATGACAGGGAAGTGAAAGGGGGGAGTAGCAGAGGAGTGAGAGTAGGAATGACAGGGGGAGTGACAGGGAAGTGAAAGGGGGGAGTAGCAGAGGAGTGAGAGGAGGAATGACAGGGGGAGTGACAGGGAAGTAGCAGAGGAGTGACAGGGGGGAGTAGCAGAGGAGTGAAAGAAGGAATGACAGAACGAATGACAGGGAAGTAGTAGAGGAGTGACACAGGAGTGACAGGATGAATGACAGGAGGAGTGAAAGCAGAGTGACAGGGAAGTAGCAGGAGTGACAGGGAGTGACAGGAGGAGTGGCATCTAACTCATTAATAAGTTAACTTTAAGTTTTAAACCAGAGCAACGCCGGGCACTTTTGCTAGTCACAATACAAAAATAAATCTGCCATGTACATGTGTGCTGCACACAAGAACAGGCATTTGTTTTCCTACCTAAAAATAAATGAATGTTTAAAATACTAAACATTCTCAGCATTTTATTAAATATAAAACACATTTAATTCCACATAGGAGTACAAATTATGTGATTTATCTAGAAAATTACTCCAAAAACAACTCGAATTGTGCAACACTTTCTTAAAAGATGAAAACAAACGTATTGATGGGAAAGTTATACAAAAGAATAGAGCTACACTGTTATAGACATTACAAAATATAATACTGTACTTATTTTATTCCATTGATTGACTTTTTCACAATATATAAAAAGTATGAATGCATTCAAATCCCCTTAGATATTTTTGGGCTCCATTTCCAATTTGTACCTGGTCAATTGGGTAGGTCACAATCTTTAGAGCTAGCTGCATGAACAGTATTGAAAGGCATACAGCCTGATTCATTAAGGATTTCAGTCCACCTTAGTCAAATACACTATACCATATCCAGACTTAGAGGAACAAAAAAAACATTCTGAATATGGAAACACCCTTCACAAATAATGGGTGGTTTAAGAGTTATCCAGAATTCTTGATCCATATATACAAGTGCAGTCTTTACACACACTACATAAGAAGCTTAAGTTAATTTTGCTTTGTATGAAAATGGAGCTATTGAGCAAGTACAGCAGCTCCTTCCATGATCGCAAGTAAGTGAGTCACACGTGGCACTGCAGTCCTGTGTGCCAGGTAAGTTGTGTGAATTGTTGCTGTTCAATTTTTTAGAAATATTTGGGGTCAGTAGATGATACACTGAATAGAGTACATGTGAGGGAATTTGAAGGGTCTGGGAATGGCACACTATATACATGATCATTCCCATACTCCTTATTTAGCCTAAATGCTTATAGTGAAATATAACTTCACTCTTATGGCTGTATCCAGAGTTAAGCCACTTACGTAAGTCTCCCTTGAGGTTATAACCGCGCATGCATGTGCCAGGCATGCTGCTTAGGCAGAGTGGGTGGCATTAGGCACTGCCATATGGATCTGCGCACAGACAAATGCAGACCCGTACAGAGTACGTAAGGTAGGTTTATGGACATGTATCTCTTTCAAAGACAAAATGTAAGAGGGGAGTGACATGGCAATTCACTTCCCTCTTGTGTGTGGACTTCCAAACCTCTGTGCGGAGGTCACAGAAATTCCAGATATGAACAGGCACTAAATCTGATCACACATTAGAGAGGTTATTGCTCTGAGACAGCCAATAAATGGGAGGATTTCCTCTAGGTAAAGGTCCCGATATTGGCAACACACACTGCTCCTGTTTGGAACGATAATCTATGTGGAGGAGGGAGGTGCTGCTGAGATTGTCAGAAGGCCCTTGCAGCTGATTGGCTGCACATGCCTTCCGTTGGTCTCTGCACTGATTGGCTGCATGGGGCAACTGTTAATCATGGCAGGAGGCCTGTGCAGCTTTCTAATTTGCTGGCTGACTGAGAAACTACGGTCACTGGCCCAGATCCAGAACAGCGCTTCTGCGCGAATTTACGCCTGGCGGACACGTAAAATCGCGATTTTGTATGTACTGCGCATGCGCACGACAGATGATACGCTCCCTTGTATAAGACGCACCCCGTTTTTGGAGCCTAAATATTTTTTACAAATTATATTTCATGGATTTTTTAAATATTATTTTTAGCTTTACTTACTTAAAAATCGGGTGCATCTTATACAGGGGATCAGAGGATGCAACATTGAACTTACCTTTGCTGTCCCTCCGGCGGTGTCAGGCTCTCTCCCCAGTAGCTGTGCCTCTGGCTCTCTCCCTTGCATTGCGCACTGCACAAAGACGTTGCGTGACCTAGGGTCACCTCAACGTCATTGTGCAGTGCGCACCGCGAGGGAGACAGCTAGAGTCACAGCTGCGGGGGAGAGAGCCTGACACCGCCGGAGGGACAGCAAAGGTAAGTTCAATGTTGCATCCTCTGATCCCCTGTATAAGATGCACCCGATTTTTAAGTAAGTAAAGCTAAAAATAATATTTAAAAAATCCATGAAATATAATTTGTAAAAAATATTTAGGCTCCAAAAACGGGGTGCGTCTTATACAAGGGAGCGTGTTATACATGGGGAAATACAGTAATTGATATGAAGGGAAACCAGCTCACCACATCTTGTCGCCTGGAGTTTCCACAGATAACACAAAAAGAATATTATGGTCTAGCTTTACCTGCATATTTAAAATCCATTTATTTTTTCATGAGACCTGTTCTAAGCGGCACTTTGCTTTTGTAGTATCTCATTTAGCACACAAACAACGATGGGCCACATTCAGTTAGTCGTAAAGCAGAAAAAGTGTGAAGCAAAGCAAATATGTATTCTGTGTGTGTGCTAGAGAATTTAGACTGTAAGTTCCAATGGAACAGGAACTAATATGTGTGATTGTTATAAAATGGTAAAGTACTACGTATTATAACACTATATAAAACCCTGTTAAGAAATAATTAATATTGTAAGGTTCAGTGCACAAAGACAATACATTTGCTTTGATTATCACAAATGAAAGAATTAAATACTATATATGCCATTTTATTATTTGTTTTGTTTAAGTTAAATGTTAAGTTAATGTGTACTTTAAACATACCATCAAATCCTACAATTTTGCTGTTATTTATACTTCACGAACTGCTAAGCATATCATAACAAGCATATGGTGTGGATCAGCTTGTATATGACGTGCAATTTGCAGCCATATTAATGTCACAAAATACACCTATAGAACAGGACACGCATTTCTGCTGGGATGGCAGGCACGCAAACCGATAGACACGAGAACCGTGATGAGGGGGTTGGGCGCCGTAGGAGCGCGCATGGATTTGACAGATGTAAAGCGGCAAGTCCGCGCCCGCGCCGTTTCATCAGTTAGCTTTGGGGCGGGATAGGTGAGTGACAGCGGGAAAGTCACCACAGATAGTAAAGGAAGGCTGCACATACATGTCTATGGTATAGAACTATATAACATATGCCCAATGGGCTGTGCATTGGATCGTGTTTGACTACGGGTCAGAGTAAAGAGTATACCGTTATAATGTATAAATAGTGCGTATATTATATGTCTGTTACCCAAACGCAGCGAATCATGGTCAGTGTAGTCCACCACTATGTCCACATATTTAATATCTGGATTAACAAAAAACAGCAACTTTAAATGGACTTATTTAACAATGGTCTCTTCCGTTTAGCTATGGTTTAGCATTTTGCACTGGTTAGTGTTGGAATGGTTGTTGTATATGGTGGTTGTAGAAATTAAGAGCATTATGTTAGGGCTGTTTATAAATCACTTCATGAGTAGTGTCTAAAGATTGGGGTTCAGGGAGCAGTGCATAATATGAGGTGTCAGTTCTTTCAACATGCTTTGGATGAGTAAATGTGGATATACCGCACACTCATACGTTTATATCACCTCACTATTTCATTTGATAGAGTGAGAGACTAGTAGTTAATAGCCTTGGAATTAGAACATTGTGTATAAACCAATTATGCTCTTCAAGTGCTTGTACTCCGCACTTACAAAAAGCTCTTGCAAGGAAGGAGAACATGTTCATAGGTCAATGCTCATGGTCTTATGGCTGTATACATTTGAAGCATTATGGTCTTATTCTGGAAGGCTGGATTATCTTCTAGTCTTTATAGCAAAGTCAAACTCCGATCCATCCTCAACGCTGTTGTGCCACTTTCTTTTCATTTGCTGTTAATTAGCATTCCCAGCCTCAGCTTTGTTTTGCCAGACAGCCTTCATCAGATAAATTTAGATATTTCCCTTGCTACCTTCAGGTCATGACCATTCATCATTCCTCTCCAAAGCTTCAAATGAGCGCTGACTTTGGACTGGATCCAGTGAATATTTACATGTCGAATTGCAGGGGAGGTAAATTGAATCTGTTGAGAGTATATTTTTAATAGACAAACTCTAAAAATAAAAAATAAAAAAAAAGTATAAAACTAAAAGTAGTCAGTATTTATGCAATTTGACTTCCCTTTAAATTCATCATTGTTTTATTTTCAAACTCTGGCTTCAGTCCTTTGCCTTAATATTATAGCATCTCTCCACCTAACAGCAACAGCTTACTGCTCCGCTGCCTCATTTAGTTGTCACCAGTGTTTGTTTTCTGCTACCCAGTTGATTGAAAACTCTCATAATGATGAGATTGAAAATTCTTTGCTCCAATATCCTTTTTTCACATATTTTTTCCCCCCTTGTACTCAACAGCCCTGAATCTGTTTGCTGCCTCATATTTTTTTTTTTAGATTTAAATGTATATTTTTCAAAACAAAATAGAACTATGTTGGACTTACTGCTTAACAGTTATAAAGGAATTATACTGATTGTTGTGTAGAATGCATGCTAAATACCCCCCACCCATTTTCAATTCTATTGTAGTGTGCTCAGATGATTGGCTTTTGAAATGAAATGGAACAAATAGGTTGTAAAGCCAGCAATGAATATTAAATTTACATCAATTGTATGCGTTTTTATGAACAAAAATCTCTTTCAAGAAACATCCTCTGCATGCAATGTTATGAACGTAGAACAAAAGAAAATTCAATAGCATGACATATATCATGTCTTAAATATTAGCCATTATTTCAACCTATGTCAACTCCTGGCAATAACTATAAGCTCACAACCATTTACATTTCTAAAGTTTTTGGTTTAATTGTTTAACGTACCAGAGATCGTGCTTTGCTTGGATTCTTGCCATATACCTTCTGTAACTGAATGTATTAAGCAGATTCCCAGCAGGTTCCTTATACATTGTCTGCTGTGTTGGCTACAGGGTGTAATCAGTATCGGTCCTATGTATATTGGATCAGCTTAACTTGTAAATTTTTCATCTATACTAGGTTGATACATGATACATTGTAGAAGCAAAAGTATTTAATTTGTACATGTTAAATTTAACTCTAACCTTAGAGCAGGTTATTACTAAATAACTTCAGCTTCTTTATCTTTAGTTGAATAAATGTGGAAAAAAGTGATCTCTCAAAAAATGACTTTCGCCTAGGTTTTAAGACTTACATAATGGTAGGTTTAAGGGAAATTATTTAGCCAAACTTCATCTCCACCATGTGGCTGTTCCTGGTATTATTAATTGTTAACTGGTTATTTAGTAATTAGGTGTTGTATGTAATAAAGATTATAATTATAGTTAAAATGAGTTCCTATATTGCCTGATAATTGTATATTGTGTATACTGGACAAATTTGAACAAGCGGAAAACAGACCAGAAATGCTTCCAACTGGTGACAGTATCACAGACAATTTGCCAATGCTGTGCCGATGGCACTTTGGTGACTGAAGGTCTTCTGAGGATCAGGCTATATGTATTTGTTACAGAATCGTTGGACCATTCTGAGGCTGATTGAGTTGCGCTTACACCTTTTTTTCTTAGGTGGTTATGTAGACCTGAGCAAAACCATCTATAACTGCAAGGGGAGGCAAATTTCAATTATGAAATCAAAATTAGAATTGAGAGGTGAAGTTTCTTAGCTCAACTCTATTTTATAGATTAAACACAAAGCTATGCCGTATGTGAGTTCTATTTGCAAAAGTATTTTCCCTGCATGCAAAAGAATCAAAATGAATTAGCACCCCTGACTTTGCAAAATGGTTTAGCCGAGCTGTATGCTTGCACCTGTGCTGCCCTTACTCCCAAGCTCAGAATCAGCCCTTTTATTGGGAAATTGGGAAAATCGTGCTAGTGTGTTCCCATCACGGTGGGAGTCCCCGGCACTATGGCTTTCTGAGAAGTAGAGACAGCCGACAGTTCTTTTTCGGCCATATCTATTTCGAATAGGCAGCCATTTTAGAATTTTTTTAATGAATAGATGAGTATGCCAATCACCATGTATGTAACCTCTCCAGAGACTTTGAGGGTTTGGGCTATGGAAGCGGGAGGGTTAGGGTCAGGCTGGGGGGAGAGGAAGGTTATAGGCTGCATGGAATGGAGAGTTAGAGTCAGGCTGCGGGGAAGGGAGGGTTAAGGTTAGGGTAATAGAAGGGAGAAGGTTAGTTAAGGATTAGGGTTTATTTCTTCACTTACCTTTTGGAGCACTGTGTTTGGTGCTCCGTGGATCGATTGTTTTGCCTCTTTGAGGCAGAAGCAATTGATTTCCTGTCCAGTTCGGGACTGACTGGGAGATTAAGGCTGTTCTCGACGGGGACCTACACCCCTCCTATCCTTAGGGTATACTTTAGTCACTAGACTATAAATACTTCTCAACCTAGGACGATGTATAATTTGTTTGTGGAAGTATTGTGACAAATGCATAGCTTGAAATATACTTGTATATTAGGTCATTTTATTTAAATTAATGCCTCAAGTAATTTCTAATTTATGAAATAAAAATAAAAATGCAATACAGCTATCTGCCATTTTTAGTTCCTGTCCTCTATCTAGAAGATTTGAAACGCAATACATTAATTTATCTTTTATTTTTTCTCCCTGATAGTGAGCACTAATAGCTGCAGAAAAAAAGCTAACAAAGTCTAACTTGCCACCAATGCGTATCTTAACCAGCACTTGGAACTTGTTACTTCTGGGTTTTGTGTGTATAGTAGCTGCCTTTTTTTTTTTTTTATAATTTAACTTGTAACCTCTGAGAATTTACTGTTATGATTGTGACTGGTACATTCTGTGGGCATATTCTCTCATTCTTATTATGACCACAAAGCATTAGGCAGTGGTGCGGTGCAGTGCTCAATACAATATAGTGGCGTTATAGTGTAGCATCTCTTATCTTAGGTCATAAGTTTGAATTGGGTATAAGTATGTTAAATGAGTATGGTGAGATCTTTAAGCATAGTGGGCTGGATCCAGACTTAGACAGGAGCTAAAGAGAGGAAAGTTACTCCTGGGCTAAACCATGTTGTTTGCAGGGTAGTCATCTGTAGCAAACAGTATTGAGTGTGTTGAGAGGTGGTGTTTCTTATCCCAAGTCTAAATAACAGTGTTATAGTAAAGCTGGTCAGTATCTGTGTGCAGTAAGCAATTCAAAGATATATCCCTGCATGCAAAGTATACAATTAACTTGACTCCCCTTGAAATCAACATGGTTTTGCCCAGGTGTAACCTTCCGCTCAATTTCAAGCTCCTTCTTAAGTCTGGATCCAGCCCAGTGTGTATTAATAAACACTCTTAAGGGCTGTTAAACATCCATAATGGCTGCTGATCCACATATAGAATATATATCATACCCATACTATTAAATACAGCATCATATTCTCTTTATATAAAGATCTAAAGTCCTTTTCATCCTTGCCATTAAAACAATGGAACTTTCCTTGTGTGCTATTATTTTTGGAATGGGCTTTTTACCAATGTATGAGAGGGGTAATCTGTGTTTTACTGGGTCAATTAAAGAACTTCTCTTGATGTCATAAGGATAGGTCTCTTTTTTTTTTTTTTTAAATAGAGGGAAGAATAGTAAGAGGGGACAATAGTCTACAAGAATAAGTCTTTTCTCCTTGGTTATCATTGTAATTACTACTCTACTGATGCTTAGAACAAATTTGTCTTTAACACACATTTCTCTTTTCTTTACATTATACATCAGGTGCTCACAGAAGATTGTAAAAATACATGTATGCAGTTAGCTATATCTACCTTTTTTGTGTGATGGAAGATGGATTCAGCTGGACATTATGCAGGGAATTGAATACCCTCGGGCTATTTGGTACATTGACGCAAAGTACACCAGCTGCCTAATATTAGAGTGGCCGGTGGGCATGCTAAACTTCACTTCCCCTTCGGTACTTTTTGCTTCATTATGCCAATTTGAATACTTCCCACCCCTTTCTCCCTCTACATAGTGTGGCTAAGGTAGATATATTGGATTAAATTCTGATATATTTGTTTATGTTGCCTCTGACTCATATGTCATAAATGTTTTCTAGATAAATTGACCTAAATACATTTATAGATAAATGAAAAGCTGTTTTAAGCCACATGTTGATGTAATGGGTATGACTGTTATGATTATTGGAATAATTTGTCAGCACATTGGTTTTCATTTCTTTCTCATAGCACTGTAACAAAGGAGACCTGTTTGTGGGCTTCCTGGCCTTTCAGTTTATTCCCATACCCCAGATATTGTGAAATATATTGCCTTTTGTAGACTTTTTTTTTATCCTTCATATCATTGTAATACAATTTTTGGAACAGATCATTGGTAACATGTTGTAAGTAATTCCCCCTTTTTAAAGGTTGTGCGCACTTTACACTCAGTCTCATTGTGTAATGGTCAGTACATTAAACATGACTAGACATACCAATATAAAAAAAATGTTTATTCCAACAGTATATCCTGTAGATATGCTGGATTTATATAAAACAAAACCCATTGAGCTTCAAATAGTAGACTGATATAATGGTATTGGGTAAAATAATAGTGAGTCCCCCATATTTTGTAACTTGTAATACACTGTTAATTTAGCAGTTGTCTTTACATTTAAAATCTAGCTAATATGCCAGATTATATAATTCATGTTACTAAGGTCCATAAAAACAAATGTATCGAATTGATAATGGAAAAAATGTGTATAATAATTTAACAATCCTTTAATCTCCGATTTCAAGTAATGCGGCTCAATATCACTGCATCTCTATATGTCCCAATAAAATTAATGGAAAGAAAACACTTCTGATGTGGTCATAAGAATTAGCTGTGTTCATACTGTAGCTAAAGTTTTTGGGGCCACTTTAATTCTGAAAGAGCTGAACTGCAGATGAATTTAATACCACAGTGAGCTAGTGGGGTTGCAGTTATAAAGACTTGCATGTGTACTATACCACCTGATTGTGGAGGAAACACTGCCTAAATACTGCCCAGTTAGAGGGGAATGCACAACTACCCCCTAACAGGGCAGTAGTTAGGCAGTGTTTACCCCACAAGCGAGCGGCAAGTCCATGTTCAAGTCTTTCTTCATCAACTGCGCAGAGCTCCTGGTGCCCACACCTCTATAGAGTGATCAGCCATCTTCACAAGAAAGCGTTTCTGACATCTGTCCACCATGCAGAAGTAACAGTTGCTTGAGTGATCACTGGTTCCCTTATAAATTATTGGTATAGTGAACTGCATGGATCTCTTTTCTCCTCTGTGCCATCCTGTTAAACAGCAGTTCTCAACCTTTTTTGGAGAGTACCAGTTACCCACTATGGAATCATGTCAAGTACCATTTTGCCTATTATGTTATGCATACACATACTCATGACCCATATATGTATTTTCAGTTTTTTTTTGTTTTTGCTTACATATTTTTGCTTTTTTGATTTTAAAGTGCAATTTTTACATATGCCATTTAGCCCCCATGATATCACAATATTTTATAAATTAGGCCTCCGGCCATTTGGTATCATACTTACAACCTTTGACCAGTTGCAATGAGTACCACCTAACAATGGTTTAAGTACCACCAAGGGTACTAGTACCGCTGGTTGAGAACCACTGCTGTAATAGAACATTTTAAAATTAGTAACATAAATAGTTGAATACAATTGCAGTATTGTCCATATTACTTTATTATAACCTTATTTTGCAGTACTCTGAGGCAATTATGTGCCCAGGATTTTCTGATTCCCGACATGCCAAAAACATGTAGATAAATTGTGCTAAACTAAATTTATTGCTAGTTGAACATCTGTTTTAAACCACATAATAATGTAATGTAACTGACTTTTTGTGGTAAACCGTCAATTAGTGAGAGTTTATCTTAATGGATAAAATAGTATAATTTTAAGCAGAGGAATTATTTACCATAGAGTTTGACTTTTAGCAAGCTTGTCTCCAGGTCTCAATAGAATTCATGCGCTGAAGAGCACAGTTAATGTAGTTTAGTACAGGACTTTACAAAGTAGCTGTAAATTTCTGCTTCAAGTTTTAAAAGAATAAAGGTTTTGTTCAGCTGTTTTTATTAGAAAAATATTATTAGTTTTATGTGAACTTAAAATGTATGTGTTAAAGTTTTTGTTAATGGAATCATACTTGCTAAAGTCTGGTAATACATTATATAAAGTAATAATGTTGTAGTGCTATTATATTGTTCAGACAGTAAATATCTGTAAGCTAATTGTATGCCATCTTATGTAGTAACTCTATATTATTTTTCCTCTCATTTATCCAGATTATGCTGTAAATTCATCACCACATTTTATCATAGGATCCTTTCCATTCACCTTTGGTGGTGGCACTACTTAACCATGTCCAGGGAAAGCTTTAACAGTTCACGCTTCTCACCCAAAAAGTCAGAACTTGGTCTACTGGATGAGTACAAGCTAGAGGTTGAACTGATTAACAGAGAGTTAGAAAATGAAAGAAGAAAAACACAGGAAGCTAAAAAAAAGTTCACCTTGGAACTGAAACAATATAAGGAATCCTATGAAAAAGAAAAAAAGAAGCTAGTGGATGATTTGAACTCTAAGTGGGAACAACAGAAAGCACGCGAGCTACAGCAACTAAAAGACTCCGTTTTACATGAAAGGGAACTGGAAATAAAGCATCTGATGAGGTGGAAAGATGAGGAATTGAGAGAGATTCAAGTGTTTTTACAAAAGGAGAGAGAGACAGCAATAAAACAGGCCAGGGACCTTCAAAAACAGTTGACTGATGAATTATTGAAAAAGGGCTATGCAGGGAAATCTAGTAATATAAAGAAAACCTCTTGTGTTAGTGAATGCCAGTGCAAACTTCAGGATGTTCTGTCTAAGCTTCGATGGGATTATGATAGTGAACAAGCTGCACGAATTCGATATCTCAAAGTGGAATTAGAAACAGAAAGGAATCTCTTTGTTAAGTACATTCTGGAAAGCTCTAATAGCAATTTATCTTCTATTTTACAAGGAAATGGAAAGCAATTGGACTGCGGAGAAATAAAATTTGGTCGTTATTCTCTTGGCAGTGGGACTAAGAAATCCAGGTCCTTAGTTTTGACACGTCAGAGGTCTCTAGATAATGTGGGCTCCAATCCTCGTTCTCATCCAAGTGCTTGGCCACGATCACGATCACTTGAATGTGCAGGACGTGAGTCTTTGCTTAATTCTACTGAAAAGTCACTGAGTCCAGAAAATGAAAAGAGCATAAATCCCAGACTTATGCAATGCCAGGAAAATCCCTGTTTACAGACCAATCTAATTTACTCAGAAATGAAAGATGTTCTAAAACAAGAATCTGTTTTGGAAGGAAAGCAATCTTGTTTCACTCTAGATAGAGAGGACTCATTTTGCAATCTTTCAATAATAACCGAAGATAGAACTTTTGCAACATCACTTGAAACATTGGATTCCAAACAGAACCAAAGTCCATCTGCTGACAATGTCAGTTCTACACAGCAATCGTTGGTAAGACTTTTCTAGTTTTCTTCTAATTCTGAGAGATGTTTGAATATGTATAAATTCCTGTAAATACTATTTGCATTAATAACTAGTCATCATGTCCGTGTTATAGGTAATTATTGTTTTGGACCTCTGTAAAAGAATATTACTTGCATCTTGGTTTTCTCTGATGAAAGTACTTTGAAGCACTACTTCCTTGCTATTCATATATGATTGCAAGCTGTCAATACATTTAAAGAACATACTTTTCGTTTAATAATATGTCTGTATCCAGAAATTTGATGCAGTCAGATCCCGAGCAAAAGAATATGTATAGATCCATATGCCCTGGGATTTATTCGGGCAAAGATCCAGTGTGGTCACATTTTAACTATTCCCACTTGAACAGATAGCCTTCCGACAGATAGGGCACATGTGACTTGCACGCAAATGCTCATGTGTATGGAAGTCTAGTTATGCACGCATTTAAAGTGTAAAGTGCTATGTCATATGATGACACCATATAGAAACTAAAACACAGAACAAGCCATGCGTCCGCTATGTCATTCCACTGAAGTCTGCATGGTTAGAATGCATTCTGATTGGGAAGCACAGAGAAAGTGGGCAAAATACTTTTCACACAAGAAAACACACAGAAACTGGGATGCTGAATCTGCCCAGTAATATAGGTTTGGCAGGTTTTATATGTTTTGCTATAAGTTGTATTAGATATGATAATTAGCAAAATAAACCTATATTTTATAATCAGGTTTAATCTGTTTATATGATAAGCTTTTTGGAGTACAATAAATACTCATAACTTATAATAATGTGAATTTCCATAAATTATGTGCACCTGTAGAGTTATAATAAACAGGTGCAATAGAGTTACTGTCATAATATGCAATCATTTAATTTTAATTCATTTCCATGGAAAGTACTACATGTTGTTTTTAATGAACATTATATTAGTTCTAGCATACACTGAAGTTTCCACAACACCAAAGGTTAAATATTTATGAATACAGTGTACAAGGAATGAATAACTAACATGCACCGACAAAAAAATGATCTTTGAGCCTATTCCAACAAAAATACTGCCTGGCACAAATCTGTAAGCATCAATTCATGTTTTAGCTCTTTGCCTGTACTTTTTATCTGTTTCCATAAAGGTTTATTCTTAGATATTTGTTTAGCTATATCTGTGCAACGTTTAGACCTGAGAGTACATGGAAATACCAAATCAGTGCTGAGTATTACCTGAAGTTATACAATTTTTGAAAACCAGTACAAAGTTATTATAAATGGTACCTTTGAGATAAAATTACTTCAGTGGACAAGATCCAAACGTGCTTTTCCCCTGATTTTCATGAGTTCAGCTCATGTCAGTTTTTGCATTCTGCACACTCCTCCATGATACCCAAATGAAATGTAGTCTGTAGTCCATGCTTCCTAAAAATGACACTTCTGACAGGGGTGCCACAAGCAGATGTGACTTATAACATTTTACAGTGACAGCGGACTGCGTAGTGATCCAGACTTCCAAAATGTACAAGTCAGAAAACCTTAAGATGAGGATCAGATACAGTCTAGACATGTAATTCTTAGTTTATCAGAACATATTTGTGGCACAATAATGAGACGCATAAAAAAATGTGTGTGGTAAGTCAAATGTAATAAAAGATAGAAATATATAAAAGATTTTTGGTACAACTTGTAAAATATTTAGCTTAATGCATATTAAATACAGTGGTGCTTGAAAGTTTGTGAACCCTTCAGATTTTTCTGTATTTCTGCATAACAAACTTTACATCAGATTTTCACAAGTCCTAAAAGTAGATAAAGAACCAACCAAACGAGTAAAAAATATTAGATTTGGTAATCTATTTATTGAGGAAAATAATCCAATAACATCTGAGTGGCAAAAGTATGTGCCCTTTAGGATTAGCAGAGAATTTAAAGGTGAAATTAGAGTCAGATGTTTTCAATCAATGGGATGACAATCAGGTGTGAGCGGGCAACCTTTTTCACTTTAACTTATGTTAACTTATTTTAATATTCATGAAATCACCATCAGGAGTACACTGAACAAAAAAGGCAGGCGTGGTAGGATTGCAAGGTGAAAGCCGCTAATCTCCATTGCTGCCTGTCTGCAGTTTGTATAAGATCACCTGGGTAAGCTAAGCGGCTACTGGAACAATAGAAAAAAAAAGTAATTTAGAGTTAGCTGCGCTCAACACTGCAGCCAATAAACAAAAGGACTAATGAGGGTCCTACACCCTCAGGAAATAGAAACAATATGGGAAAAAATCCTTTTGAATAGCGCTGTGTAGATAATAAAAATAATTATAATTAAATATTAAAAAATGGAAAGTACAAGGTGTGCATACAACAATAAAAAATATATCAGTCAAAACACTTCTTAAAACTCCGCAGAGGTCCCCATGTGGAAAAAAGGAAAAAATTGTGGAAAAAGTTAATAACACAATTTATTTGGACATAATTAAAACATAAAAGAGGTATAGAACCTCTGACGAGACATGATTGCAACAAAGTCCGTACCCGGCGGCTAAAGATGGTTATATGGTTGTGACACCTGCTGCTGGCCGTATATACCCGGGAACCGTCCTCGATGGAAACATCAGTGGGGAACCAGAAGAAAGCCATCGGACCAAATCCTCGTGCTGTGAACTCGTGTGATCACCGGCTGACGTGTTTCGAGGGGGTCGCCTCTTTCTCACAGTGGAGAAAGAAAAAATGTCATGGTTTGTTGCTGGTTAATTGAAAGAGTGCTGGGGTGCCTTTTTTGTATCTGTATGTCCTGTAGAGCCATGGACTCGGAAAGTGCGCCGAGCCACTCTTCTACAGGTTGTCCCTGGCAACAGAGACGGGCATCAGTGACGCTGTTCACTCGCTGGCCCACAGTTTCATAGGGAATCGGGGGCGTCTAGATTAAAAACAAAATGTGTGCACTGCACCTGATGTAATATGAGGCTAGCAGTTATAGTTAAGTCTGTCAACGTGACACTGTATATCAAACAATTGTCCTCTACAAGTAATTAAATAAATCCCCATTATTGGGATGCGATACCTCACAGGAGTGCTCTCAGGATCAAGGAAAACAGTTACAGATACCATATTAAACTTAAATCTGTGGATAATCTGTGGAGTACTAAGGAAAAGAAGCATCCAATAGAGTTTAAGTTTTAGTTATAAATCATAGAAAGATCATGGTACATGGTTAAATGAAGCACCCACAGCTTAGTAAATCTGGCCCCTTGGCTCTTTGCTGGATCCACGATTTTTCTTTTTTGCAGCAGTAATAAAGTGACTCCTGCCAAAATACAAAAAAAACTCATTGTACCATATACAGGTGAAATTCGAAAAATTAGAATATCGTTCAAAAGTTCATTTATTTCAGTAATTCAACTTAAAAGGTGAAACTATTATATTATATAACAAAGTAAAAAAATCCTTTTGATTAGCACTGTGTAAACAATAAAAATCTAAAACCTCTAAATTTTAAAAAACGGGAAAGTGCATAAAACAACAAGTGATATAAAATTGTCCATACACTTCTTAAAATTCCACGGAGGTCCCCATGCAGTATAAAGAAAAAAGAAATTGTGGAAAATTAATAACACAATTTATTCAAACAACATCTAAAACATGTAAGAGGTAAAGGAACCTCTGACGAGACCTTAGAGCACAAAAAGTCCGTACCTGGCAGCAAAGGATGGTATACGTGGTTCAAACACCCGCTGCTGGACGTATATACCCGGGAACCGTCCTCGATGGAAACATCAGTGGGGAACCAGAAGAAAGCCGTCGGACCAAATCCTCGTGCTGTGAACTCGTGTGATCACCGGCTGACGCGTTTTGAGGGGTTCGTCTCTTTCTTAAAGTGGAGAAAGAAAAAATGTCATGGTTTGTTGCTGGTTAATTGAAAGAGTGCTGGGGTGCCTTTTTTGTATCTGTATGTCCTGTAGAGCCATGGACTCGGAAAGTGCGCCGAGCCACTCTTCTACAGGTTGTCCCTGGCAACAGAGACGGGCATCAGTGACGCTGTTCACTCGCTGGCCCACAGTTTCATAGGGAATCGGGGGCGTCTAGATTAAAAACAAAATGTGTGCACTGCACCTGATGTAATATGAGGCTAGCAGTTATAGTTAAGTCTGTCAACGTGACACTGTATATCAAACAATTGTCCTCTACAAGTAATTAAATAAATCCCCCTTATTGGGATGCGATCCCTCACAGGAGTGCTCTCAGGATCAAGGAAAACTGTTACAGTGGCATAATATGTCAAGAATCGATCAATATGTGGGTGAACAACTATCTATGAGCTGTCTGTGGTGCTGTTTAGGGAAACTAGACCAAGATCGATATTAGCACATTAATAAGTACAGACTTGCTCCTTACATGGCTTGTTAAAGCCAGTCAGGATCGTCGGCTAGTAAACATAGGCTCATGCTTGTCAATTCTAAATAAAAGGATCTTTCACATTTTGTATGCAGAATATCCAATGTACATAGAGAAGGAATGTAAAGCAAAAAATCCCAGATCTAAATGGTTAAAGACAAACAAATATAGGTCCAGATACCATATTAAACTTAAATCTGGGGATAATCTGTGGAGTACTAAGGAAAAGAAGCATCCAATAGAGTTTAAGTTTTAGTTATAAATCATAGATAGATCATGGTACATGGTTAAATGAAGCAGCTCAAAGAATGGAAATCATTCAGACCTTTTGGGGCCACACAGTCAAAACTATGTATCCACTGGTTCTCTCTCCTCAGCAATATATTGTCTCTGTGCCCTCCTCTTTCCAATAGGGGGATATGGTCCACCCCCATATGTGATGAAATGAGGGAAACATACAAGGTGACAGTTTGTCTGCACCTCGTTCCTCACAAGGATATGTTACTTTTTATCCCTGGTCTATCTTACAGGGTTAATTGTGTGCTGTGCTTGTCCATATAATCCAGTGTTAGACTGTCCCAATGTTTAGCACCAGACTGCAGCTGTGGTTGCATTTTCACCTATTCCCCCCCCCCCCTCCCC
>WWET01001956.1:175084-185717 GCA_011038615.1 Limnodynastes dumerilii | reverse complement strand
GTGTATATATATATATATATATATATATATATATATATAAAATCTCTGTGTCCACTGAGCTGGCATAGCATAAACAGAGAAAATGAGGCAGTGGCACTCTGACATCCCATATATGATGCCGACATTTCAGTACAGTTTATTGTACTTTTATCAGGGCAAAAGAAGTGTGTAGCAAAGTGCACATATAAATACAAAAAGAAGCACTTACCCACATCATGTGAAATCCCTCCCTCCGGTGTTATGGCTGCGTGGGACGCCAGCACTCGGCCGCCGGAAGTGACGTGCACCTTTTAACCTTGTGTCCAAAAGGTGTGTGTGTGTGTGTGTGTATATATATATATATTATATATATTATACACGCACACGCAAAAGAAGTGGCACTTGGAGGTTTATATTAAAGTACTAGGAGTCCAGGGGTTCCAATATTTCAGTTTAAATGACAAAACGTTCTTCAGGGTCTTCTTCAGTTCTAGTACTTTAATAATATCTGCTCTTTTTGCATCTGAATGTATAAGGCCATTCAGCCATAATGGGCTGGCAGACGTATAATTTGCAATTTATAATTACTAATTGGCATGTCTCATGAGCATTCTATATCAATCTGTCTGGGCACCTGTAATAAGTGTGTATGTATATATCTCTATGTTCTGTATGCGTACACATCAAAAGTCTCCTAGCTATTTCTAACCCCCCTCCCTTCTGAATTACCAAGTTAAATATACTGATAGCATGTAAAAACAAAAATAAACATACAAACCCCCCGCAAATCTTATCTTAAGATTTTGGCTGTCTGAGAACAAGGAGAGGGTCTCTTCAGCCGGGAGCAGGGATCGATCATATGAAACGCTGTGACAGTTCAACCTGTCCATGAAGAAGGATTTGTCAATCACAAAAAAACCTACAGAAAGTCCCATGAGTATACACATGAGAAATATTAGTGTCTGTGGTTTCTGAGGCATCATAGACAAGAAAAGCTTTAACACTATCACTGCCCACCACTTCACTAAACCCTCTGTTCACTCACCTGTAAAAGTTCTTTCCCTCTCTTCTGTCCTACGCGATGCAATTTGCTGAGTTTAAAAAGGGGGATAACAGGAGAAGTGACCACACAGATTAATCCATGCCGCTGTTCCTATACTTTCCCACATGCTAATATTGCTGACAGAATATCTCCCAGCAAAGCGATGCTTTTGACTGTTGGCATTTCATTATTTGGAGCACCTCAGCAGTTTTAGCGGGCAGCCAAAAGGGAACGGAGCAGTAAAAAAAAACAAAAAAAAAACCCCTCTGTTGTCACTCTGAGCACCAGGTGTAAATATTTAAATATTTGGTAATTATGGCAACCTGTCGATCAGTGTTCTTTGAGACCTGATATTTATTCATATAATCAACTTAATTTATATGTCCAGCACAGTTTCTTGTTTGTTAGATTAAAAAAGCTTTGTCTTACCACCTCTGTACATTTGTTGAAGTAGTACTCAAACCCCATGTCCTGAGGCTGTGTCTTGTCTCCCAGCTGTCATCACTTCACTGGTTTTGGTTTTACATTGTGTTTAAGAAAACTACTGATATTCTCATTTCCTCCTCCCTTGATGGCAGCATGGGTAAATTCCACAGGGCAGGAGCCAATCCAGGAAAAAGAAAAGACCCACCAGATACATTAATAGGCCCCTCGTCCGGTGTCCAGTGTCTTTTCTTTTTCCTGTGTGGTAGGAGCTGGATCAGTTTTATTGTTTTGCCATAGATTGTGCCTTGCCTGCGGCCAATGCCACGATGCCCAGAGGGATCCAACAGGCAACTTCCCGGTCCACAATCAGCATAGTGGGGTGGAAGAAGTGGTGACCAGTCATATGCTTGCCTTAGCGCTGTTTCTTCTTAGAGGATGGCGTGGTTGCGGTGTTATTTTGGCGCCCGGAAGTAACATCATTACAGACCTCTGGGCGCTAGAGCATGGAGCCACGTGGCGGAAGCCATTTTTGGCAGGCCCGTATTAAGTATGGGGATTTTCACAGCCTAATGCTAATAGGCTGAGAGGAAAAGTTTGGTGCCGAACCACTACATTTAAACAGATGGTGACAGCAGTGTTTTGTTACAACTGAAAGTAACCAGCTGGTGGTACATCACTATTATCCTTGCTGGTATCTCAGATACCAGCAAGGATAAGCTGGTTGCTACTGCCAAAGACAAACAGAAGAAATGTGTAATACTTGACTCGGACATGTCGGAAGATACTTTAGGTTCCACCTGTAGCAATTGTGTACCACAACAACAACCGTCGCCCCAAATGACAGTTTATTCAGCTCATGAAGAATGCCCTTTCAGACACTTTTGTCACTAAGGACGACTTAGTCAAGATGTCCTAAAAGAGACCCGGACCATCTATTTCAGAGGCTTCTGAGCAATCAGATGTAGAGGAAGGAGCATATGTACCATGGGAACCTTTGGTATCTGAGACAGTCGGTGACACCCAAGGAGGAGGATACCATTAATCCAGTTCTTGTATAGAATTTATTGAAATTAATTGATAAAATGTTTAAACATTCAAGAAACCAAACCGTACTTACAGCTACAGGACTTGATATTTAAATAACATAAAAAGAAAGTGAGAACCTTTCCTGTTTCTCCAATTGTCAAGGACATATCTGATGAATGAAAGTATCCGGATAACAAGATTGTATCTATAAACAAAATCTCAAAGATATATCCATTTGCACCAGAAGAAAAGGAACTGCCTAGAATTGATGCAGCAATTTCACGCATTTCAAAGAGAATCACCATTCCAATGGAGGATGCTAATGCATTTAAAGATCTGATAGACCGAAAGATGGAAGTGAGTCTCAAAAAGCAACACAATATACTAGGAGCCGTGTTAAGACCAGTAATCTCAACCACTGTGACAGTCAAAGTATTGAGAGTGTGGGCAAATGATATGGAGAAGAACATCGCAGATGGCATCAAGGAAAGCAAAACTATCCAGGACATGCAACTGGGTATAGAATTTTTATGTGAGGCATCCATGGACTCGATAAAGCTAACATCCGGTCCATTGCAACACCATCCGCAACCAGAAGAGCGTTATGATGGAAGCCGTGGGTGGCGGATGCTCAATCCAAGGCCCATTTGATGACTCTGCTGTTTACAGGAGATTATCTTTTGGGTTTGAAGCTGGATGAAATAATCTCCAAGATTTCAGGGGGGAAACTGACTTGGCTCCCACAGGAGAAGCCTAATAAGAAGCTTTTATAATATATTATATTATAATAATATAATACCAGAGGATTCAGACCAACACAGACGGAGGTCAGAGAAGCCAGGACATGGACCAGGAAGGTCATATCTAAGGCGTTTTCAGCAAGGTCCATCAAATCAGAACTTTCTATACAGCAGGGGAGAGATAACAAATTTTAAGTTATACTGGATCTGAGAAATCTAAACCAGTACTTGTATGCAAGACACTTCAAGATGGAGTTAATCAGGACCATAATACCAGGCCTGTGCAGGGGGGTGTACATGACTTCCGTCGACCTGACGGATGCATATTTACACATCCCAATATGCCAAATTCATCAGAAGTTTTTAAGGTTCCAGATTTCCCAACAGCATTACTAGTATGCAGCACTACCTTTCAGCCTATATACCCTTAATAGCAAAACTGAGAGCAGAGGGCATATTAATATGGGCATACCTGGACTTCTGTTGATAGCTGCAGGTTCAGTAACACAAGCATCACAATGCACGACCAGGACAATTCAGGTATTACATGATCATGATTGGCTCATAAACTGGGAAAAGTGCCAATGACAACCAGTAACCAGACTAAAGTATCTAGGAGTCATATTTGACTTGGATCAGAAATAAGGTCTTCTTACCTCAAGAACTATCAGCAATACTGAAGGCAATTGACGGCAAGATGGGGCATTCCAGAAATAGGTCTTATGGACACAAACAAGAACAAGAAGGTCAGCAAGTTCTACTTCTGATTCTGGGAGCAAGGATCATGTGGAGTAGACGCACTGTCAAGAAATTGGGCTTCTCTATTAAGGTAATTAACACCCTGCTTAAAGCCAGGAAGGTAAACACATCCAAAATATGTCATAGAATATGGGGCATTTTAAATGAATGGTATGCAAAAATTCTCAAGATATCAGGTCTCCATCCATGGACGTCATTCTGGAATTTTTGCAAGCACGTTTAGAAAAGTGCCAAGCTCTCAACACCCTCAAGGTACACATATCTGTCTTAAACACAGATCTTGCTAACATATACGTTAAACAGTTTATCCAAGCAGTGTCAAGGATAGGCCCTGCAATTCGAAGGCCTACAGCGATATGGGACCTGAACATAGCTCTGGATGTGCTAACTCAGTATCCGTTTGATTCCATGGATAAGAGACAGCTCAAATTCCTATCGTAGAAGGCAACTTTTCTAGTGGCCATTACATCTGTTAGAAGGGTTTCAGAATTTCAAGCCTTTTGGATAGAAGAACTCTACAAGTGCTTCCATCAGGACAAGGTGGTCCTTAGAACCAATCCCTCCTTCCTCCACAAGGTTGTCACAAAATTTCATTTGAATCAGGAGGTAGTTTTACCATCCTTCTATCCCAATCAGACAACAGAGAGGGATGTGTCGTTTCATACATTGGACTTGGTCAGAACCCTCAGGATCTATTTAGATAGAACAAGTCCGTTCAGAAGATCCAAACAACTTTCATTCCAGAAGGGAAGAATAAGGGAGGTGCAGCCACTAAGGCAACAATGGCAAGATGGATCAAGAACTACATACAGCAGGCATATGTGTCCAAGAGTTTGGACGTACCGGTGGGATTGAAAGCACATTCCACCAGAGCCATGTCAACATCTTGGGCAGATAAGGAAGAAGCTACTGTACAGGACTCTTGCAACCATAGTGGTCCTCAATTCATACATTCATGAAGTACTACAAGATTGATATTATGGCCTCCGCAGACACGAAGTTCGGCAGAAGAGTTTTAAGTGCAGTAAAATAAAAATAAATAATAAAAAAAATAACAGAAGGGGTGCAGGTAAGATGTAGTATGTATTTGTATTAATATGCTATTTGTTCTATATTGCACTGGTTGTGGTATGGTGTTCCTCCTCTTAAAATTTCAGTTTGGGTATGACCCATAGTGCTATGCTGCAATGAAGGGAGGAGGAAAAGGTAGAATTATACCTGATAATTGGATTTCCTTGACTCTTGATGGTAGCATAGCTAGTTTCCCTACCTATGTTTCTTATTATTGTGTGAATTTGTGTTTTATAGATAGAGAAATTGGAAAGACACTGGACACCGGAGGAGGGGCCTATTCATGTATCCGGTGGGTCTTTTCTTTTTCCTGGATTGGCTCCTGCCCCATGGAATTTACGTATAGTGCTATGCTGCCATCAAGAGGAAATCCAATTATCAGGTATAATTCTAACTTTTTACTGTCATGTTAACTCCTACTCTTTGAGAAACCAAAGACCTCTTATATACTCTTGTTTAAATTTTCATCTTGCTTAACAGACATTGTGCTCTTCTCTGAGTCTCTCATGCCCATTTATAAATTTGTTTTTGGCTATGGAGGCCCTGATTCGCACTTAAGTGTTGATTTTCTGTGCATATTTTTCCACGGTGATGAACTGCACATGCCCAGAACCCAAATATATGCACGGAAACCATGGCCGTCTGATTCACATACACGGACGTCAGTGAGTCCTGCATGCGTGGTTAGAGGGGCAAGACTCTTAATGCAAATAAGCTGCACATGGGCTACTTATGTATAGTATTGTTCCAATAGAGTTAGGACTGATTCACAAGTAGAATTGCAATACCTATTAAGCCAATGCAGCAGCTCACGCAGGGAGGATAAGTCCCTTTGAAAAAGTGAAAAACTATAAAAGAAATGCTGAGCGCTAGAAAGGCTTATTATTTTGTTTAATAAAAGTAACAATGAAAAATAAAAATGTGTACAAAAACAAGTCTTAGCAGACAATTATTTTAAAATATAACACACATCTGCTCTAATATTAATAACCAGTTATTGTTATGCTTTTTAGATAACTGAAAAAGAGAGAAAACTAGCTGTTGATCAGGCAGCTAGTAATTATGTAATGTGACACACTGAGATGGATAAAATGTTGCAAAGCTGTTGCAATGACAATTGGCAAATCTTTGAAATTGGTACTGTATCCAAGTACTTCAAATTATGTTAATAGACAATGTCCCAGAGTAGATGGTAGATGGTGATTTTCACGATATTGCCACAGCATATATATGTGTCTATTAAAAGAATATAGCAGTCAGAGGCAGCTATAAAAAAAAGTCTGTTAACATACAGCGCTTGATACAGAGACTGATGAGATTACGGATGATGTTAGGTCAATGTATGTAGATATAAATTATATTGAGCCAGTTATGCATTAGCGGCATCGATAAGGTGCAATCACAAATAGTACTTATCTTTAGTTCAGGAGGTGTAATAGGCAGTGACCGTTATCTGGTCAGGTTAGCAGGCAGCGCTCTCACCGGCTTTACTGCGGATGGTGACAGTCGTGGATGATTTAGACTGTCCGCTGCCGCCTCCAACGTTAGCCATTAAAGTAGCTCTTTATACTGTGTCTGAACAGCCCGTGAAGCTGCAGAAAGCGCTAATAGGACACTGGACCGGTGGAGATAATATAGCCGCCTCCTGCCGACAGGGGTTTTTGCTGGAATCAGTCTCTAAACTTGACCAAGTTGCAGCATGAGCTGCGCTCCGTCTATGGTAGTTTTAGAGTGATAATCCACATCCGTTGGTATAATGTTCAGCTGCAATGTTCGTAGTAAAAAAGAATTTAAGACTGTGTGTTAAGAGCAGTGTTGTTGTAAGTTTAAAAGGACACAACGCGTTTCACTACTACTGTAGTTTCATCAGGAGGAGGAAAAGGTAAGTAGGGGGATGGGGTAGAGGCTTGGCTATTTAAGTAGGTTTAATTAGACAGGAGGGTTATTAACCCTATGATATATACATTGATGACAAGCTAGATTTACTATAGGGGTGTACGGAAACCAGTGATCTTAAAGGACCACATACATTAATAAATAATTTTCAACTAAAATTAAACATAAAAAATAATATAAAAGATTTTATGTCAGAGTATTCTAAATGGACAATGGAGTTCATGTTTTTCTTTACTTTGAAGACATATAGAGAAGAAAATATAAGGTGCAATTATCATAAAGATAACATATAAATTAGGATTATCAATCTTATAAGGTTATATGGTAAAAAAAACCCAGATATTTAAATAGACAAACAAAATGAATATTTATATTATGTTACATGGTATATGTATATTAAACTCGCATGAGATAAAATACAATGGAGACTTAAATAATAATAATCAGCTGATCATAGTGATATGATGTTTTGCTAAATTCTCTTAAGCCATTCTATTTCTTTAATAAGGTTTTTAACCAGAGAACTCAGACATATTGATATAATACTGATTTATTAAAATATTTTATTGGTTTTATACATAAAGAAATAGAATGAATCATAATGGACCATGTTATAGGTTGAACCAAACAGGTATTATATATAATTTTTTGTTAAAATCAAGTGCTGAAGAAATATCAATATTTTGAATATTATGCATGAAGGAATGAACTGTATAATAATATACCAATGTTGCAAATCATCTTTTGTTGGAACCAAATGCAACATTAGTTATATACATCTAATTCAACTACATCCAAATAAATTCAAGGTAGTAATGGCAACTGTCCTGATCATCTACCAAATAACAAGAAAAAACACCTCTATGTCTATATTAAGGATGTTTTTTTAGGAATATTTTTGTATATATTAACCCTTGAACATGTCACCCTAGTAAACACACCTGAGGAGCACACCTGTCGCAGGTCACCGTCACAAGGCAGTCGGCCAGCTAGAAGGAGGGACATACCAGTGTGTTTTACTTAATCCAAAGCGATGTAATTAATGATAACATTAACAGTAAACAGGATGGTGGAGAGAAGGGTAAGGAAAAGGAGGGGAAATACAGCTAGACCTAGTGATGGCGGGGGGTCAGAGGTACAGTCTAATGCTAGTTGGTGATTTAAGAAAAATGGTTGAGTTCTATCGACTCATTAAGGCCATTAGGGGCCATGGTGTTGAGTCTGAAGATCCAGTATGCCTCTCTCTGACAGTCGGGCATACTGGTCTCCACCTCTTGATGTTCGTTTAATATGTTCTATACCCCTGATCCTCAAAACCTCCACCCTGCCATCATGTTGGTCAGTAATGTGTCGTGATACAGAGTGTAGCCTATTACTTTTAAGGATATTTCTCCTATGTTCTGAAAATCTTACATGGTCCTTCCAACATTTATAATTTCTCTATCCACTTCATCATCTCCCTCCTCCCCTTTATAATTTCTCTATCCCCTTCATCATCTCTCCCTCCCCTTTATAATTTCTCTATCCCCCTTCCTCATCTCTCCCTACCTTTTAAAATTTCTCTATCCCCTTCATTATCTCCTCCTCCCCTCTTAATCAGCTCCCCACCCCATTTACTTCATCAGCTCCCCCACCCCATTCATTATCTCTCCATTCTCATTATTCCCCCTCTTCCCTTCATCAGCTCCGTTTCCCCAATCTCTTCATCATCGCATCCTTCTCATTCATCATCTCCCCCTCCCCATTCATCCTATCTGCCTCCCCATTCATCATATCCCTATTCTCATCATCTCCCCCTCTAATTCTCTTTATAATTTCTTTATCACCTTCATCATCCTCCCTCCTCTTTATCAGCTTCTTCTCCCCAGTCACTTCATCCTCTCCCCCTCCCCATCATCTTTTCCCCGTTTCAAATCATCACCCCATTCTACTCACTTCTCCCTCCCCATTCTCTTTATCATTTTTCTATGCCATTCATCATTTCCCCCTCCACATTCATCACCATCCCCTCCACTTCATCATTTCCCCCTCCACATTCAATTTCTTTATCACCTTCATCATCCTCCCTCCTCTTTATCAGCTTCTTCTCCCCAGTCACTTCATCATCTCCCCCTCCCCATCATCTTTTCCCCGTTTCAAATCATCACCCCATTCTCATCACTTCTCCCTCCCCATTCTCTTTATCATTTTTCTATGCCATTCATCATTTCCCCCTCCACTTCATCATTTCCCCCTCCACATTCATCACCATCCGCTTCTTACCCTCTCCCAATTCTTATCACCTTCCCCTTCACTTGATGATTTATCTATCTCCTTTATAATCTTTTGCTCGCCTCATCTGCTCCCTCTCCCCATCGTCTCCCCTTGTGCTGTTCCCCTCTCCTATGTTGTCCCATCACCCTTATTATATCTTTATTCAAGTATTCAATATTACTGTGTGCAGAAAACTTACCTGTTCTGCTCTGCACTTCTGCGCCGCGGCTCTGCTATTCATGCCTGTGACGTCAGAATGTCACATGCATGAAGCTGGCAAACGGTCAGAGATTTAACAGCTGCTGGACTCCCGTCGGCGCCACCTGTACATTTTGGCGCCTGGAGCTCACGCTCCACCGGAACCACCCTCCCCACGTGTCTGTATAAATGTACTTCTAACTTCTTGCATTATACGTTTGTGTGTTGTAAAGATTGTCATGAATATTCTTATATCAAGTTGTATTTTTAAGGGTAACTTTTGTTTGTCCACCCAGACCAAACCGGATTTAGACTGGGAAAGTCAACAAGCATAAACTTAAAACGTCTCTATTCACACCTACAGCTGAATCACTTGTTCTATGAGCAGCCAGTGATAGTCTCGTTAGATGTGGCCAAAGCATTCGATTCTATTGAGTGGAGCTACCTCTGGGCGATGCTAGAAAAAATGGGCTTTGGTAGCATCTTCATTGCTTGGCTTAAGCTACTATACTGCGCACCTGTGGCCAGGGTGTTGGTTAATGGATTTACATCAGAGCCCTTTTCGCTGCATAGGGGCACAAGGCAGAGGTGCCCACTGTCTCCTGCATTGTTTGCGCTTGCAATTGAGCCGTTGGCTGTTTCCATTAGGCATGAGTCTGATATTAAGGGAATAGACCTTGGGGGACGGAAGGAGAACGTGGCACTCTACGTGGATGATATCCTGTTAATTCTCGCTGAACCAAATGATTCAATAGCTGCGCTACTGAGAGTGGTGGAAAAGATTGGTAGGTACTCAGGATTATACCCTGTTAAAAAAAAAAATAAAGGGAACACTTAAACAACACAATGTAACTACAAGTCAATCACACTTCTGTGTAATAAAACTGTCCACTTAGTAAGCAACACTGATTGACAATCAATTTCACATGCTGTCGTGCAAATGGAATAGACAACAGTTGGAAATTATAGGCAATTATCAAGACACCCCAAATAAAGGAATGGTTCTGCAGGTGTTGACCACAGACCACTTTTCAGTTCCTATGCTTTCTGGCTGATGTTTTGGTCACATTTGAATGCTGGCGGTGCTTTCACTCTAGTGGTAGCATGAGACGGAGTCTACAACCCACACAAGTGGCTCAGGTAGTGCAGCTCATCCAGGATGGCACATCAATGCGAGCTGTGGCAAGAAAGTTTGCTGTGTCTGTCAGCATAGTGTCCAGAGCATGGAGGCGCTACCAGGAGA
>WWET01001956.1:156203-168802 GCA_011038615.1 Limnodynastes dumerilii | reverse complement strand
TTGATATTAAATGGTGTTTATAAGAATAGAATTATTTATGTGGCTCTGTTTTGACAATGATCTCGATTCCTTCCAATGTTTAGGGAAACCTCACTGAGGATTTGTCGTAACTACAATCATACCATCCTGGATGTGCCCGATCTTGGAAGCTATACAGGATTGGGCATGGCCAGTATCTGGATGGGAGACCACCAGAGAATATCGGCTGTTGTAGGTAAAAGGTGTCCGGAGGGAAGTGTTAATGGATGCTATATCTTGGGAAAGGAAGGAGAGATAGTCATGCATACCAAAGAATAAAGCCTATGGTTAGAAAAGGTTGGCTATCATAAGTCCTAAAAACTGTTCCGGTCCCTTATCAGAATCTTGTTTTTTACTTTTTACCATTACCCATATTTATTATTTTTTATCCATCTATTTATTATGGGAGCCAATATGCACTTTTCTTATGCACTTTTACTTTAAGGGTTATTTTACCCCTATATTATTTATATAATGCCCTTATTGAAGGACTAAAAACATACATATTTATACTCTAGAGATATGCTTGTAATAACATGCCTTTTTTCATGCACGTTCTATTTCTGTTTTCATGTATTTCTCATGGTAATTTCATAAATGTACACTTTTTTAGAAGCTTATTGTATAGTATTTAATAATCCCTCAGGATTTATTTATTAATATCTGTTTTCACTTATCTTTGCACAGTTATCTATTTTGTAGTCCATATAAGTAGTAAGATTTTTTTTTTTTTTTGCATTATAGATATATGCTAAATCATCATATTTATGGTTAAACTGGTACTTACCTGTATAATCTAACTGAGGTATGCCGGGTGGCTACCAGGCTGAATACTGTATATTAGATAGGTATATAGTGATGATAACCCTTTAGTTTATGTATTTATAGTAATTTATCATGTTTTCAGCTATTCATCCAGATACAAATGATATCAGTCATGCTAATAAATGTTGTTGGGAGTCTTATCCTGTAAATTATTTTCACCAGTGTATGTTTTTTTGGTTAGAAATCAGGACACTTTATGTATGATCTTGATGGTACTTAGATGTTTTATTTATATGCATACTTTGTAGGCATGGAACGTTGTCTCTTTAAGATAGTATGGTGACTTTTTAATATGAACAGCGGCATACAGGTGGAAAGGGAGACCGTAGTTAATGGTCTCCATAGCAACCAAGACGGCATGCATGATCCCCCCATCGAATGATCAACACCACTTAAGGAGCAGCTGTGAAGTGATCTGGATCACTTTTGATAAAGGGTGACGCCCAAAACGCGTTAAGGATTCGGACCGAATTAAGCAGCCTTTCCCCTCCGATCTTTTCCTGGCACCTGGGACTCTGATTACACCTGCTGCCTCGACATCCTTTTATCGCAGCCTCTCCCGGACTCATTTCACTCGGTATGGAGGCAGGCTACTTGTTCTAGCTGTTTTGGAGATTTTATTTATTTGTTCTTATTATCTATTGTGTTTTTATGTGATTTATTCAGTAAAATCTATTTCCATATAACTAAGGGGTCATTGCTTTGTTTATTAATACATTGTTTCTCATTTATCCCATATGAACATCTTGGAATGAGGGACAGCGTGTACCATACGTTGAGGATTTTTCCTTGATGAAATTCAGAATTGTGGGGACTTTCTTTCACCTGTATGCCGCTTGCATTTGATCTTGTATTTATGTTGTGGTTATATCGTCATTAATTCATTTTGAGACATCCATCTACATATTTATATTTATTTATGTGATTACAGATACTTTTAAAGTTTACATAAATTATGCTTTTTTTTTTAGTTATCCAGCACTTTTAGAGTACCCACCCATTTTCTCTTGTCGACTTTTATTTTAGGGTTTATGGACACCCCAGGGTATTTTACTGTAGTAGGTTTTCTGTGCTTTTTATATTCTCTTAATCCTTTGTTTGTCCTCTGACTACCTGTCAGCTGCTGTGTCTAACCATTATATCTCGCTGCCCAGGTGCCCTCCGCATCTCTCACCTTGACCTCTCTCAACTTCCTCTCTCATCCCCCCACATCAGGGATTGTGGCTCAACTATCCTGAACCCTACACCCTTTATCACTCCTTCCCCTTTCGAATCTCCTCCCCCTGCTTATCCAACCCTGCCAACCTCATCCAAAATTCCACTCTCCCCACCCTCCCCTTCTGCACTCTCAGGAACACAAGATCCATCTGTAAAAAGCTCCCAGCCATACATGATCTGTTCATCTCTAACTCCTTTAACCTCCTAGCTCTCACTGAAACATGGCTCTCCTTCACTGAAACCACTTCACCCACTGCTCTGGCCTATGGAGGTCTCGTCTTCTCCCACTCTCCCAGAGCCGGCGCCGGCCTGCTCCTCTCTCCCTCATATACTTTCCGCACTATCCCTCCTGAGCCCTCCCTCATCTTTTCTTCCTTCGAGGTCCACTCCATCCGCCTTTTCCGCCCCCTAGACCTCTGCGTTGCTGTCCCTTCTTCAAAGTTCGAGAACTTTGTTGCCTGGCTCACCCACTATCTCTGCTCTGACCTCACTTCTATTATCTTGATTGACTTCAATATCCACGTTGATAACCCCTCCCACTCCAGCATCTCTAAACTACTCTCTATTTCCTCTTCCTTTGGCCTGACTCAATGGACCACCTCCCATACCCACATTCAAGGCCATTCCCTTGACCTAGTCTTCACCCACTGCTGCACTCTGAATTACTTCTCCATCTCTCCTTTCTATCCCTCCTTTTCCTCTCTCTGACCCCCCCTCCTTTTCCCTCTCCTCTCCTGCCCCCCCCCCCCCCAAACCCAAACGCGTTCTCACCAGACAGAACATCAGCACCCTCGACATCCCTGCCTTTTCTTCCTCCCTTGACCACCTCCTCTCCCCCGTTACCTCTCTCTCCTGCCCCAACCAAGCCACCTCCTTCTACAATACCACCCTCTCCTCTGCCTTTCACTCTGCCTGTCCTCCTTCCTCCATCTCCCTTCGTCGCTCTAACTCCCAGCCATGGCACTCTCAGGTCACGCGCTTCCTCAAACAATGCTCCTGCACTGCCGATTGCCTCTGGTGCAAATCTCGCTCCCTTGCAACCTTCCTCCACTTTAAATTCATCTTTTCCTCTTACTGCACTGCCCTTGCCCAAGCCAAGCAAATTTTCTTCAAATCGCTCATCATCTCCCAAGCCTCAAACCCCCGTCGCTTCTTTGCCACCTTTAACACTCTCCTCTCCCTGCCCACGCCTTCCATCCCACCCTTTATCTCTGCTTCCAACTTTGCCTCCTACTTCTCATCCAAAATTATCTCTATCAGAAATGACATCTCCTCCACCCTGCTTCAACCTATCTCTCCCTAACTCTCCACCTCCCCCCCTTCTATGCAATCATCATGAGTTTTCTTCTTTCCATCCTACGACAAGTGATGAAATTAATTCCATGTTAATATCCTCACCACCCTCAACCTGCCCTGTGGACCCTATTCCCTCACACCTTCTCAAACACCTCTCTCCTGCTGCCTGCTCCCATCTAGCCCACCTTTTCAACTTTTCTCTCTCATCTGGTATGTTTCCTTCCTTTTAAGCATACTCTTGTCTCTCCCATTCTCAAAAAACTTAATCTGGACCCTACATCCCTCTTCAGCTACCAACCTATATCCCTTCTCCCCTTCGCCTTCAAACTCCTTGAGCATTTAGTCTACCAACGTCTCATCAGCTACCTTACTGACAACTCTCTCTTCGACCCCCTCCAATCTGGTTTCCGGGCCCCTCCATTCCACTGAGACTGCCCTTACTAAAGTGACCAATGATTTATCATCTGCCAAATCCAAGGGTCACTACTCCATCCTCATCCTTCTTGATCTGTCAATCCCTCCACCTCTGCACTGGAATGACCTCCCTTCTTCAGACTCTCCGCCACATTGCATGTCTTCAAGCGTTCACTCAAAATGCACCTGTTCAGGCTAGCCTACCCCTCCTCCACTTAACATCCTCACTGCATCCTTCATCTATCCATTCTCTTCCTTCTCTCTCTCTCTCTCTCCTCCGCTCACACCAGCAGTCCACTTCCTTCCCTCTCCTTATGTCTTCTGTAAATTCTTCCCTCCCACATAGTGTGTTAGCTCATGTGAGCAGGGCCCTCCATCCTAGTGGTGTTCCTGCATCCTCCACTCCCCCCTCACTCCATAACCTCTTGTCCCCTTCTGCTACCCTTTTACCCCATCCCCACCTGGTGGCTCCCTCAACCTCTTACTGCGCTTGACACCTCCCATTTACCTTGCATTCTGTGCTTGATTCACTTTATTTTTGTGATATTTTTATAGTCATATTGTTTTTAATATTTACTATGCTGTCCATCCCTACCCTGTATGTCTGCACTGTATTTTGTTGTATTTTGTATGGCGCTGCGGACACCTTGTGTTATAAATAAACAATAATAATAATTACAAATGTAATTCTATTGAATATAAATTAAATTCTTCTGAAGATAGCTTTACATGTGAAAGTTGAACAAAGCCTACTCTTATAAAATGTATGCTTTTTCGGTTTGTATACTTACACAAATGCATTGTTCAGTTATTCTTCTTCAGTGTTAGGATTTTAAGAAGAGCTCAGAGATTTGTATGTATGCGTGTTATAGAGTGAGTGAGAAATATACACAAACACAATTAATAAATTTATATTGTGTGTGTAATATTATTCCTTTTAAACTTTGTGCTGCAAGTCTTAAATAATATAACAGGTTTTTGTATGTATCTCATCTCATGCTTTCTAACCTTGTCTGCACTGTACTTGCTAGGAATTGGTAATAAGCTGTGCATGCTCCATAGAATACCAATGAAACCCCAGACAAGCCTAACAGCATGTTTTCTTCAATCCAGGCGACATTAGTGGAACAGTAATCAGATAATATATAACCATTGCTTATTTGTAATATTCATGAGAGGGAAAGCAGCGCTACATATTGTACAGTGATTATAAACTAATATCAACCACTGTATAAGTAAGCATAATAATAATAATTAAAAATGGGCAGATTAGGGTTTTTGGGCTGGATGCAGTTTTAATAAAGATAGCCCACTTCCGCACGCATGGACTGGAGGGCGCATGCGCATACGAACGTAACACTAACGTTACTACCACCATCGTACGGAACTTGGCTCTGCACGATGGTATTTATGTGGGAAGGGGCTGTGTATGTAAATTGTACAGTATAGGCATAATAGTATTTAAACAAATAAAATTGAATGAGCTTTTTATGTTTAAAAAGCAAATGTTGTCTCTCTTTAATGCAATGTATAGTTCTGATTTTTAGGCCAACCCCGTTGATGGTAAAGCTCTTCAGGGCATATTTAGTTATGTCTTGTGCAGGATGCAGTAAAGATGTAAAGTAGCCTAATGCCCATAGAGACACCAGTCATTTTACTTGATCTGCAACTGCTGTATTAGATGGTCATATCTGTATGTGGAATTGATCACTTGACTATACAATCTCTTGCTTTTAAATAGTGGGACTTACGTTGCCATAAGGCAACCTTAAATCACACTTGCGGATCAGTGTTAGTTTATATCAGTGTGTGTGTGTATATGTGTAAATATATATAATATATACACACACACACACTTCTATATTTATATAATTTATCTCAGACCCTTAGAGGAGAGTGTACACTATATGCGAGTAGTTTGAGCAATATCTGATTATGGTATACACTGCAATATTTGTTGAAAGTACATTACAACGTTGGCATTATTTAAAGCTTCTAGTTTTACTGATCAAATGGCGTTGCATTGTGAGACACACATATAATGTATACCCAGCTTTATTTTAGTATTTTCTAGTTTTATTTGTATTAATGGGTGTTTGTACCCTGTAAATTAATGCGAGTGAAATGCCTTTAGGCACTCTTGAATATCACACTCCACCTCTCAAATAAAACTAATAAAGTGTCCATTACAAAAAATAAAATTCAAACGGCTACCAAATTGGAACTCGTAACTCTTATGGAACTCTTATCTCAACTGGTAATAAGCCAGTTGTTCTAAAGCTGTCCACATGCTAGAGCAATTATCGCTCCCAGTGTGTGGTAGCCAATATTTGGGATGATTTTCCCCTATGGAAAGGTTCCAAAATCTGCACCACACACAGCAGAGACTGGGAGCGATACTCTCTGAAGGAGGCCTTGCAGCTAACCTATTGCTTTTAGAAATCCATCTGTACCACAAACTAGAGTGATTTTTGGCTTGATCCACAATAATTGATCGCTCTAGTGTGTGGCCAGCTTAAGTTAAGACCTCATCTAAGTGCGTAGAAATTGGAAATTGTGATTACTGATTGCATGCTTTATGAATAAGTTGACTGGAGCTGGAGTGAGTTTTTTGTGAGCCTCTTCATTAATATATTTTATTTTGTCACATTCATTTTCATATTTTTTTTTAAGATTTACTTGTTGAGTTTGTATCTATGCAATGGTATGGTAGGGGGCCTTTATTAATGATAGGGCATATTAACAATGTTGAAATATATGCTGCTTTCAGTTTGACAAAACAATTTTGAGGGATCTGATTTTATATTGAACAAACATAATTCTTCATCGATCAAATGTCAAATAATAGGACATGTCTGTATAAGGTCACTGGGTATATATGGCACCATCCAGATGTTCTCCAGTTGCCATTATACTCAAAACACAATTACTTGATTTTTCCTAAAGAACCAAAATTTGTTTCTCAAGTGTCTATGGTTACCTAGATATCTCTCAAGTATCACGATGAGTTGTGCTGGCAATCATCCCAATATGCCCCAAAACATATACTTTAATCACTACAAAATCAATCCATTACGTGAATAAATCCACACGTCTTGCCATAGTGACGTGTCACTACACATAATAATTGCATTTTCACTAGTATGTTTTTGTTTATTTAAAAATACTATAATCTCTTAAAGGTTGAGCTGGAGCATTCCTGACCAAAGGAAACACCTAAATCTAAACACCTAAATCTATGTCTCCTGGGCAGTGCTAAAAAGGGCTATTTTCCCCCAAACGGTCTTCCCGTACTCTTATTGGGGTAGATCCTGAAGTACGTGTGTGCGTACGTATTTTAGCGGTGCGTATTTTCGTACACGTAAGGTCAATACACTCCCCACGGCACACCCCTTGAACGGACGTATTTTCACAAATTACGCGACCCAAACCCTACCTTAACTTTTCCTAATGTAACAGCATACGTCCGCTAACGGGCGTACAGACTACGTGAACGTACGCAGCTTAGCACGCCCATACTGTACACTTTAAATACCACCCCCCGCCTACTTCACGTCAAACGCACGTATTGGTCACTAACGTAAATTTGGCACGCCCACACGTAAGTATTTACGTGCGACATACGTGAATTACCCATACGTTTGAAAATACGCTACGTGAATGTGCGTATTTTCTGCGGTGCGCATGCGCAGTGCGTACTAATCTGCGAATTTACGTCTCCGCCACACGTAAATTCGCGGAAATGCGTAGTTCTGGATCTGCCCCATTGTTCCTATTAGCCCTTTCAGGACTCAGAAACTGAAACGCTTAAATTACTTTTCTGTGGAGGGGTTAAACACCTGGATCACGCACTCAATATCAATTAAATTGATAATTTCTACCCCTTCTCCACCACCAGGGTACTTGCTGCGGTAGAACAGATTATCTCCACAATATCAGTGATGTCTTTAACCCTGGGAGTAAACTTTGGGCCTTTTAACAAACCAAGGAGAAATTTCTCTTACTCCGCTTTCACTCCTACATGCATTTGCAAGCCTAGTATTATGCTATGTCTGACACATCATCCGTTCAGACTCAGAACATAAAGCTATACTACACCAGTGGCTCTCATTGTTGTGAAAGAGGCTTTGGATTTGATCTAGACCTCCTGGGTGTGTTCTGTATGCACAGAGGTCTGAAAGTCCTCATGTGAGAGGGAAATGAACTTCCACGTTACTCCATTCTTACTTGCGGACTTTGGATGACTTACGCATTGACAGTTCATCCCATGGATCTGCGTCCGTCCAAACGCAGGTCTGTGCAGAAGTGTCTACTGCCACTCACTCTCCCGTATCTGTATCCCTATCCCTGTTCTCCTTGCATTAGGAATACAGATGAACCGTTGCATGACATCTGGCACATGCATGTGCAGTGCCCAAAAAGCTGATTGCAGAAGTCTGATCTAGATCCAGCCCACTGTTATTGGCTGTATACTTTTTCAATGCATAAGATGGATGCCCTATTGGTTTTCATACAGGGATAGCCTTCATCCGATACCTTGACTAGAAGCACTGAGGCACGCTAGTGGGACAGTTTCCACATTCCACTACCTGCCCCTTCCCCCATGTATTTATAAATAAACCACCTGTATGTATGGTTCTGTTATTGCCTGATGATTACCACCCTTGTTAGACTCTCCAAGAATATGGGTTTGGACCTTCTGGATATTTATAACTCTGAAATGTTTGTGAGTCTTTATACACTTTCTGACTTTTGCATTGTTTGACAGTGTGTTTGTTTTTTATTTTGTTTAAAAAAACCAATAAATATTTTTAAGAATAAGAAAATAGTATACACTAAAATGACCTGCACAGCCCGTGTGAGATATTTCATTCTCCAACCCGGTATAGCCATACTATTAGCTCATTTTTCAATAACCCATTCTAAACTGTATTCTATCTGCTTGTTCAATATTAACTTTCAAAACTCACATTTCTCCCTTCTCGGTGTCTGAGCTCCAAATTTTTTTTATCTTTGATTGACTTTTGCTTTGCACGTGGTGATTCTGGGTTAAGAACCATTAAGTCCCTTTCCTGCTGGAGAAAACTAGGACAGTCTTGCTGAAATTGGGACAGTTGGGATACGATACTGTATTTTATGGCTTACTAATAATGAAGTTCCGTGTCCTTATTTGTCTCATAAAATACTTATTTAAAACACATAATTGCTTTTAACTATTTAAGGCTCAAGGTAGCTACATTAAATTATTATTTTAATATATCATACAGAATGTCAGTGACAGTTCTCGTTCAATACAAGAGGCAGATTTACTGACTGCAGTGCGAGATTTGGAACAGCTTTGCAAAAAATTGAAAGAAGAAAATATTATACTGGTGAGATTTTATTGCATTTATATTCCTCTTATTTTAATCCTGATGTTTGCATATAAGCATCTGATTTTTAGTATGTATAGAGCTACATGCAACAAGCACTTTATCACTGTGTGTCAGTATTTTCTTATCAAACCTAGTTTTTGTTTGTACTACCTTAATCAAACTATTTGTGTAGTCACTTTTTATGTTTTTATTTTTCTGTATACCAGGTTTTTTTTTTTTTTTACCTATATATGTAGTGTATGAGACACTACTTCAACTAACATCTTGACGTGTCTTCCACAGAGAAAAAGCAGCTTTCCAGAGACTGAGGAAAAAGTTAAAAGGCTAAAGAAAAAAAATGCAGAGCTTGCAGTTATAGCCAAACGCTTGGAAGAAAGAGCTCAGAAACTGCAAGAAGCCAATCTGAAAATGGTACTATGTTCTCTTGTTATTTGAACATTCTTTTATCTGAAAGGATCTGTGTGCACTGTGTAAAGTACACCAAACAAATATTCAAATGAAGAAATGTAAACCTAAAGAATTTTATTGATTTATTGCTAAGTCCTGTATTCTCTACTAATACACTTCTTTTAAATAAGTAGCCTTACATCCATCTGCTTTATCCCGAGGTCAGACAGCTGAATATGTTTCAGATTTAAGCTGGCCACATACTACATTAGGGGTGGGTGATCGGAATGATTTTTCCTACTGTACCGCACCCTTCTTAATAAGTTTGTCACATTGGGGTGAGACTGAATGATCCCACTATCAGATCAGCGTGTTATTGGACCTTTTTGTTTGTGTTCAGACAAAATAGTACTTGCCATACACAGGCTCATAGACTCACTGATCAGTCTTTTTGTGTAATGTATAGCCAGCTGTAAAGAGGATGTTGTGTTAGTAGAAACTTTATATGAAAGATTTACAACACTTTAAACACTCAAATAGATTCATAAAATATATACACTTATAATTTGGATGATATGTAGCATACTTTCAGATGTAATCTCTTAAAAGCAGTCAAGTATGACTACGGCAATTTTTTATAAAAATAAACCTCTGTTTTTTTGTTTTTTTTAAAAGAAATGGTAATGATACATGTAATTTGTCATTTAACATTTAAACATAAGAATAAATTAGAGCAGTAATTTCCACATACAGATGCCAGCAATTGTTCACATACTTCTTAAGTTAACTGAATTTGTGGATTCTAATATTTTTTCTAGCACCAGTTCTTCTTTTCTAACTTTGCCAAAGACAAATGATTTGCTTTAGCCAGTTTCAAGCAATATCTAGAATTTGAAGATCTTCTCTTAAATTGTAGGTAAATACTCCGATGCATCTTAAAGGAGCCAGTTTAGAAATGTTTAAAAAGGCATTTGCATGCCAACGAGCAAAGGACATGAGTGATCAAGCTAGTGCATTATTGGCTAAAGATAAACAGATTGAAACTTTAAAACAAGAGTGTCATGAGCTACAGGCCAAGCTGTCCACTGGGAAGGTAAGTGCTGTTTAAGGATTTGTTAATATGAAGATCTGTGTTCAACTGCCATTCTAGCTGCACACACGCAGTCCAATTGGTTCTTAGTAAATCTTTGCTTTGTTTTTGGAGATGATATGATATTATGTTGTATATGCTTTGAAAATGTCTTGGGTTAGGAATCAAATTTTTATCATTCAGGACTTGGTCCAATGTTTCGGTTTTAATTAGCTTGTTGTCCGCTTTTTTGTTTTCTTGTGCGTTTCTGGACGTATGCATGCATCTGCGTTGCCCTTCCCAGACTTAAGTAACATGGCCCTTCTGACAGACAAGCCCTATTCTGCTTATAAGTGGACTATATTATTATTCCAATGTAAAGTGTAAGCTTATCCTCTCCCTGCTAACCAATACAGAATAATGAACTTTAATAATGAAATAATGAAAAGTTGAGGTAGGCCTTAGTTATCAGATGTCTGTATGAGGGGAGTGGTTACTTGGAGACCTGTGCATAGCAAATTGGGTACTGAAGATTCTTTACTTAATGATTTGGTCACTTAGTACATAACTGATCACTTCTTATCATTACCATAAAGTGTTTTTGTTTGTTATTTTAGTATAAATTTCTTATAGCTCAGAAGTCCATAAATTTTATACTGTACACTTTTATATAGTGTAATTCATAAGCTAATCCTTTATTTAATTTTTGGTATTTGATTAAATAGAATGCAGGTGTTTTTATAATTACAGAAGCCAGTTGCTAGGCATTTTTCTTGAATTACAGCAGGGGAATGAAACTTATACCAGCTGATCCAATTTTCTTTTCATTCTCAGCTGTAATATCTCACAATGAATAAAGCAGGTGCATCTCATACAGATTTCCTAGTCAAGGCATTTTGTATCTAAACTTCCCTTAACACACAGAACCAAGTAATCCAGTGGTTTCCAAACTGTGCGCCACGGCCCCCTGGGGTGCTGTAACGCTCTCATCTGGGTGCCATGGAGTGTTTCTATTTTCTATTCTATTTTTGTCCTAGGGGTGCCTTGAAAACAAATACGGAGACCCTAAGGGTGCCTTGAACTGAGAAAGTTTGGGAACCACTGGGGTAAGCGATAAAAAGCAGATTCTAAGATGGCGGCCGGGCGCTGCCATACAATGCCTCAAGAACTCTCCCATCTTCTAGCCCTTAAAGAGGAGAGTCTATATTGTCAAATGCAGATATTATCAATACAATAAAGGAAACCATGACACCTTTGTTGAAGGAACAAACTGCCTCTTTTACACATGCATTAAGTTAAGGAGCAGATTAAACAAATGCAGCAGAGAGTGGCCATATCAGAACAAATAATTGGTGAATCCTTTCAAGATGTTTGTGCACTTAAAGAAACAACAGCTATATTGCAAATGATACAGTGACATATGTGGAATAAAATTGACCATCTTGAGAATTGATCTAGTAGGAACAATTTAAGAATAATTGAGTTACACGAATCTCTCAAAGGAAATGACTTAAATCAATTTTTTACTACTGCGCTGTTGTCTCTTTTGAATGTTTCAGAGGAATGTAGCAACCTGGCGTTTGAAAGGGCACATTGTATGGAAAACTCTAGAGGGAATGCTAAAAAGTGTCGTTATCTTCAGGTGTTACAACTATAAACATAAAGCGCTAGTTTGGATAGTCTCCAGAAAAAGATTATTTTGGTACTTAACAGTAAATCCTTTTCTCTGATTCCATCTGGGGGTTACTGCACTATGGGGGTTTATAGGGCTTGGAATGAGTGGACACTTTAACAGTTAATCTTTTACAGTGCTGGCTTCTCCTCCCTGCAACCCCTGTTATATCCAGTAATTTTTAGAAAGCCAAAAGGAACACAGGGCCAGAGCCCAAACAAGCGCAAATCCAAAAATATGAACAGAGAACAATCTGTGCTATATAACAGAGCAGGGGAACCCCTGCAGAGAAACACATTGTGTGTGTGTATGTGTATATATATAT
>WWET01001956.1:133513-148500 GCA_011038615.1 Limnodynastes dumerilii | reverse complement strand
CCGTGTTCACACTGACGCCCCGGCAAAAACCCGGGATTTTCGTCCCGGGTTTTTGCCGGGGCACACAGCAGCAGCACAGCAGGGGGGATCCCATTCACATTGCAGCATAGACCCGGAAAATTCCCGGGTCAGGCCCGTTCACACTAAACGGGATTTACCCGGGACTCTTTGGTTCTATACTGCTAGACTATAGAATAGAACAGGGTATACAATAGTACCCACTACTCACCTGCGATGATCCTCCGTGTTCTCGCAGGACTTCATTCATGCGATGCATGAATGAAGTCTTGCGCATGCGCAGGACCACCATTTCGGCCGGACCTGCAGACAGCTGCATTGCAGGACAGGTAAGTCCTGTTTACTATTTTTTAAGGGGTTTTTTTTAATTAATGTAATGGTTTTCTTTTTTTAAACTTTTTTTTATTTAAAAATTGGGTTTTTTTTAAGCAACAAAGAATCAAAAAAGACCCAATCAGCTTCTTTCAGTGCGACCCGGGTTTAAAAAACCTGGGTCGCACCATTCACACTGCCGTGACACGGAAATAACCCTTGTTAAAACCCGTGTCTGATTCCCGGGTCTCTCGACCCGGGTCGCGGCAGGTGCGGACGTTCACTCTGAGCCTCGACCCGGGTTATTTGGGCTTGCCCCTGCAATATCCCGTGTTTTTGGCTCAGTGTGAACGGGGTATAAGTCTCCCCTTCTAAGCTCCATACCCTTCCTGCAGGCTAACCCTGAATCTAAACCTCAGTCCCCTCCCCACAGCCTAACCCTATGTTTCTCCTTCTAACCTGTATACCCTGCTCTCAGCCTAACCCCAAGTCTCCCGTTCTAAGCTCCATACCCTTCCTGCAGCCTAACCCTAAAACTATCCAACTAACCTGTCCGGTTGTCTGAAAGCATCGCAAAAAAAGTGACAATAAAAATGGTCACCTTTAGTACAAGATTGTAACAACAAAAATATTTTAATTAGTCGTAATTTCTTCAGTGTCGGCATTATTATATCAAGTCGGGATTTTGTTTAGTGGCTGTATTAACATGTCGGGTATTTTAGCTGCCTGTATTTTATGTGTAGGTAATTTATTTTTGTCGGCCATTTTACTAGTAATTATAATTTTTTATTCCATTTCTGGATATCTTTAATAGGAAAACTTGTGTCTGTATTTCTTCATTCGGAATCACCCAGTGGTTCCTAGATACAAGGGCATGCTGGAGCTTGTAGTTCTGCAGGCAGTAGTTTTCTAGCAATTTAGACATTGCATTGTTCTCAGCAATGGGTAGTGTTTTCTCCTTCCATCTTCTCTGTCTCATTTTAGCAAATCATGCATTAAAAAAAATGTAAACTCTTCCATAACAATGCAGTATTTTTCAAATTTTTAATGCTACTATTTTGTGTTTGAAAGTCTGGTCAAAGGATTTGTTTAACTCCATTTATTTTGATTAGATTTATCTCTTGCTTTTTTAACCCATAGAGGTAAAGAAAACATCTCTTATGGATTCTGGGGGAACAAATGTAAAAACAATCATATAAAATAGAGTGCACCAAAATCTGGTCTTCTGTGCTTCAAAAAAAAAAAAAAAGTAAATAAGGCCACAGTGTAAAAGGAAGATATATGCATGTGGCAAGACCATCCATGTATCCAGAAAATATGCACCCTGTGTGTAGCAAAATAGCATTTTCCTTCTCAGATGCTGGGTAGTGCAAAAGAGGATTTTGTGTGCTGTCAGTCATGACACCTGCTAAGGACAGCCTTTAGAGATTTAGGCTTGTTCCACTATAGAACAGAGCATGACAGATGTTCCTATAACAAAATACTCCTGAAATTCTATAGAAATAAGTCTTGCATTAAAGGCTTAAATATGCAAAATCGCAATATTGTAGCTACACTTTACACTTTAATGTGTTCTTTGTTTGCATTTTGTAACCTGTCAAATAGCAATCTCCCCTCCTTTCTTAGTGGTCTCATCCACTTAATCCTTTTGGTTGCTGTGGTAGCAGTGAGGATTGGGCTGCTAGAGCAGGTAGGGCATAACTCCTTGCTAGATTGCCGGCATCATATAAACCACCAGTTTTTCAGGTAGGGGCACTTTAATTTTCATTAGCTGTGGACCACATCAGAATGCAGAATAACATTAAAACTATGGTCATATTTGCTTCTGACTTCTGACTAGAATAAATTTTGTATTGGCCTTCTCTTTTCTTTTTAATCTAGTTTGGTCTCTCTGTCTGAGAAATAATCTTGATAAATATACAAATAGATTGTAGGTTATAAGTTTCAATTTTAATTCTTTTTTTTATTTTTATTGTTTTGTTTTAATAACGTGTTTAGTCATTAACTGTGCTAGGAATATACATCTTTATTTAGAAGCTACACTTACAGGAGAATCTTACTACTACTACTATGTATTTAATGGAATAAGGAAATTGAATCAGTAGACAACTGATGTACAGTGTAATGTATGATATACTATTTTAAAAATCCCTATTAAAAATGTTTACTTGTGGCATGTACAGTACTGTGAAGTTTGTACCTGGTGTTTTTAGAAGCAACAACACATATGTTCATGGTAGCATAGACTTTATTTTAGTACTATAAAATCCCCTATAAATATAGTAACATCTATATTGAGCTTATCATACTATACTTCATATTGCACTTCAGTTATGTATATTGTATTTAAAAATCTATATCTTTTATTTTTATGTATGATAACTTGTGACTTGGAAATTCAACAGGAAAATAAATCTTGCAAAGGGTTCAAGTCCATACATGCTAAAATGCTAAATGCAATGCAAAATGCCAGCCAAAAAAATGTGTTAAAGTACTATGCAGTGAATAATGCACTTGCAATAGACTACCAAGAAGAGGAGGTAATATGGTCTGAAATTCTTTTCTTGTGTATTCTTTGATAAACGCATTTGCGTTTTTTTACCCACCTTATGATCTCTACTGAACACTATACTGAACTGAACATTGTGTGTGGTTTAATCTTTGAATGCTTTATGTGAAGTCATTGGTTGGCCATTTTAAGAAATGAATGGGTCTGTGTGCAGGATTACTACTTGGGCCTTGCTTACTGCCTGGGGGAATTCTGACACACTGCCCTCTACTGACCACTCCACCCTGTGCAGCAGTGTTGCAGATGTGCACAGATGCGGAAGACTTTTTTTAAGTTCTCTGTTTTTTCATATTGCTGCAGGTACAGGACCTTTTACATTCATTCATTCAATTATTTATTTAATATGAACCAAAGACTTAAGTTAAGCGTAAGATTTAAATGTATTTACAGAGCTAGTGAGATACATTTTTTCCCCTTAAAAATAGCCAGCGCTAGTTTAGCTGACTAGTATACTTCTAATCAAAAGATTAGATATCTGATCAGATGTTCTTATTAAAAATCAGACCCCAGTCCGACCACACTCCCAACTTTGTAAATTTAGACTTCATCTCCTTATTTAAACAATTAAGTAAAAATATTAAAAAAAAATGATACCTTCAGACTTTCCCCTCTATTCCTTATTAAAAATATACCTGTTTGTGCTGCAGCTCCTGGAGTACACTGTTTTCTGCGTTGTGATTGGTAGTTGATGCCAGCCATTCACCAATCGACATGCTGACTTCCTTAAAACTGCATGACTAGGAGGAAGGAAAAGGATGCTGCCCTGGCTGTGTGTAACCTGCAGTCATATCTGCGTAGGAGTTTCTTCTACCTGTCTCCCATTTAACCAGTCAAGCAGATTAAGTGCCCCTTTCTCTGGAGCCTGTCCCCACTGTACTCCCTGCATCTATTATTGCTAGAGTCATTGCCATATAGAATAGTGATGGACGATAGGCAGCCCTAGAACTGTCTGCTCTGCACATGTCTGAATGAGTATAATGTAGCCTGCTGCACAATGTTGTACTGCACGCTTTTAATACAGTTTTGTCAGAGAAAACCCACTCATTTTTCAAGTTTCATGCAATATCCTAAAAGACAGTATTAAAGCTCATGTCAAATTTAAACTTAAAAACCGATACATAGGCACTTATCTGTTATAATATAAGGTATGACGTAATTGCCTCTATGACATACAGATTAAAATGGTGGGGTTTTGTACCTCTGCCATTTATCCAGGTTCATGTCCATGGCAATTTACAAAGGGGCTACTGTTTATAAATGTACTCATTACAGACATCTTTACACATGTAAGAATTATAACACAAATATGTTTTGCAGCTTATGCTTTGTAAAACTTTTGAAGCTAAACAGACAAATTTGATTTTAATTTTGTTAGGAAGTTGAACTAAGAAGGAAACGGAAAGAATGTGAAAGCCTAGAGCAAGAAGTAAAGAAAAAGCAGAAGAGATGTGAAGAATTGGTAAGGAAAGTGATTGGTTAATATGGCAGTTGTAGTATGTTTAGTTTACAACTCTTTCAATATTTTACTTCCCAGTCATGTCTACTTGTAATAGCTATGTTTAAGTGTGCATAAGGACAAGCTCCCTTAGAACGGACTCTCTCTGAAAGAGATATTCTATACTTAGACCCCATCATAACTGTTATGAAGGTAATTCTCTTGAATTCAGAAGCAGATTTAATTTTGCATAGAAAATTGTTGTCATTTTTTATTATTATTTTATAAAAATGTATTTAAGGTTATTATATACTTAAGGTTATTATTGTTTAAACATTAATACTGGTGATTTGCTTTTCTAGGTTTTCCTATACTCTAACTTAAAATTCTGTATGTTAGTAGGCCCAGCAATCATTGTGCCTTAATTACATAAATTCCTTAATAAAATGTTGTCTAGGAATTTGACAAACGTTTAGAGAAATGACCAATTGGGAATACAGTATAACTTATGCCTGTACCTCTGGCTTATTCACACAAAACCATTCTGCTTATGTTATGTCCAGCTGAAAGGGTAGGTAAAAGTGGACACATATGTAAATATTGCTATTTATGGCATAACCTACAATTCTGTGTAACTAACACTTTTGATGCTAATGTGTTTTTAAATATATGTATATATTGTATAGAAATTTTGTGTGCACGCAACTGCCTTCGTTGTCTATGTTGATGTGTATCTTCCATGTGCACCCTCAGTGGTATGATGAGGTCCTTTATGCAGAGTATAAAATATGAACAGTGTTTGTATGTATGATAAAGCACCTGATTAGTTTTACCCACTTTTTATACTCTAACTGAATAGTCTCATATCTGTCCCATATCTGCTGCAGGTGTATAATAGATTTTTTCAACCTTTGTTTTTTTGCTTAGTTTTATGTTTCAAATAATATTAATAATTGCTTTGACTTGGTTTATGATTCATGATACCTGGAAAATCAGAAGTTGTATATACCTATTGTAGTATTTGTTTAGTATCTAAACAAGTGAGATTAGCCAGTGGCTTTTAGAGGAAGGTGATGTGAATAGTGAGTGAAAAGGCTGGTATTCAGCTCTATGTCTCTGAAGGTCCAGTACCAGGTGTTGCTAGGACAGCTTGACAGATTGAGATTTTTAAGGGTTGTCTCAGAGGCTAGTCACTGGTGCTCTTGGGGCACTATGAAACAGGTGACCCAGCAGTTCCAGTGGGTACAATGTTATTATGCAGGTTAGTATAATAGCGCCATTTGGTGGAAGAGTGTGTTTTTGATTTTATACTTTAGACATTTTGCATGGGACACTTAATAAAGAACATCATTTTGGGAGGAATGCATTTAGATCAGTTGTAACCTGCCTGGTGAAAAGGTGTAACCTGCCTGGTGAAAAGGTGTAACCTGCCTGGTTTTCAAAACTTGGTTTGGTAAGCATTGATTTTACAAGCATCTAGGAGTTGTAACTGGAGTTTGAACTGCATTGGGGCCATTTAAATTATTTGTGTAAATTTTTATTGTAGTGAAGTTTACAGATTTTTTTTGGAATAAACCTTCTAGAATGTCTGGTCTTGTGCATTGCTGTGGTTGTGATGCTTTTGTTTTGCGTGAAACAATTTGGATACTCAGGTTTGTCCAATTTGTCAGAAAATGTCTTTTTTGCGGGATGAGATAGCTAGAATGCATGGTGAGATATGCAGGATGCCTGTATCCTTGACGCCACCATTGCCGCAGAGTTCCCAGGATGCGTAATGGGTGGACTATGGTGAAGAATGCTGGTAAGAAGGTTCCAGTTGCGCAAGGACACATTGCACAAGCTGTGCCATTGCAAAACTCATATGCAGCACTTGGAGAGCTGGAGTGCATTACAACAGGTAATGTATGAACATGTGGTGTTGAGGGAACTTGATGGTGGGAAAAGGGAATCCCTGAGAAGGACTGCACTTCTTGTGGGGGATTCTATTAGGGGTATCCAGCTGGAAAGAGGTTCTAAAATTATTAATCAGGTGAAGTGCTTGCCTGGACCTACAGCTCCAATGGAATAAAAAGCACATTTTAAATATTCTAAAGACAGTGAGCAAGAAAAGGGAGGTTGATATTATCCACCTTGGGACAAATAAATTGGCCAATGACGATGAATTTAGAAAGTTGGGAACTGCACTTAAGCAAGTGGCAATTACTGTTTATTTTTTGATGTGCTGTCAGTACACAGATTTGAAGAAGGAAGAATAATGCGCATTCATGATTTCAATCTGGCTTAGGAAGTGGTGTCATGAGGAAGGCTTTGGGTTTATAAAACATAGCCAAACCAAAAAACCTGTATAAAAGGGATGACTTGCACCTATTTCATGTGGGAACAGATAAGTGAGCAGTTTGAATGCTTTATTAGAAACCATTTAAACTAGGAGAGGGTGGCAGTGATACAAATAATAAAAATTATATATTTTAATCTTCTTGATGTAAACTGGGGTGTGTCTTCAGCAAGCTTCAATAGAAGTGGGAATTGGGGACATTTTAAATTCATAACAGGGAGTGTCTCTTAAGCAATTGGTGAGAGAGCCCACTCGCAAAGAGGTCATCTTAGATTTGGTACAAATTTTGACAGAATCTCAGAAGTAAGTATGGGTGAGAACTTTGGATCCAGTGATCATCAAGCAGTATGGTTTAGTAGGGTGTGGGTCCCCGCAAAGAATGGCCCTATTTCGACAGGGTCGTTTTCTCTCAGACAGTTTCAAACTGGCTGGGATTTTGATTGGTTATGCCTTGACGAGGCATAGTAGTTGATCACCGGAGCACCGAACACGGAGCTCCGAAAGAGAAGCCTAAAAACTAACCCCAACCCTTTCCCTAATTCTAACCCTACCATTCCATTACCCTAACCCTCCCTTCCCTGCAGCCTGACCATAATACTTCCTTCTCCATAGCCTGACCCTAACCCTCCCTTCTCTATAGCCGAAACCTAAGACTCCCCTCCCCGCAGCCTAACCCTAACCCTCCCTTTCTATAGCCCTAACCCTCCCTTCCTAATAGCCTAACCCTTACCCCTCCATCACTAAAAGTCCCCAGAGATGTTACTCACCTCTTTGGAGTTGTCAGCGGCTGGCCCTGCGAAAATAAATGGGTGAGTATGCCAATCGGCACACTCACCTATTCATAAAAAAAAATTCTAAAAAAGGTTGCCTATGTAATATAGAGACAGCCAAAAAGGAACTTTCGGCTGTCTCTGTTTCTAAAAGCAGCCCATCGCAGCGGGGACTGCAACCGGTTTAGTATAATGACTGAGAAAGACACAAATACAAGGGTGCTATACTTTAGGAAGGCGGATTTTGTGGAAATGGGGAAATGTGTAAGTGATTATTTGGCAGAGTGGAGGCACATAAAAGGGGTACAGGAGCTGTGGGGAAATAAAAAAAAAATGCATTATTAATAGAAACAGACCTTTGTATAAGAAAGCTTAGGAAAAAGAAAGCCAACGTGGTTTACACGAGGTAGCAACTATAATGAAAGCAAAAAGATGGCCTTTTGGAATTATAAGCAAACTCAAAATAATGATGACAGGGAGGAGTATTTTGCAAAGCAGAAAAAGGTTATTAGGGCAGCAAAGGCACAAACTGAGGAAAAACTGGCTCACTTGCTACGAAAAGAGACAAAAGCATTTTTTGGGGTATGGTAAGTGGGAGTCTTGTTGAGGGTGAAAGGGCTATGGCAGATCATCTTCAGTATTTCTGTTCAATATTCACAATATTCTCAAAAGAAAGAGAGGGGAAGGGACCACTTTTAAATGGGTAGGCTATTAATACAAGGTGAAATTACTACTACTTTCATTGAGGAGCCGGTATTAAAAGAACATTCAAAACTGAAAGTGGACAAATCAATGGGACCAGATGGGATATATCTGAGGATATTAAAAGAGCTTAGAGGGGTGCTGGCAAAACCATTAACTGAATTATTCAACCAATCACTAATAACTGGGGTGGTTCCAGAGGGCTGAAAAGTAGCAAATGTCGTCCCAGTAACTTACAGGATCCCAAGCAGCATGGATTCACTGGGGGAAGATCATGTCATACAAATCTTATTGAATTTTTTTTACTGGGTCAGTAAAGTATTAGATAAAGGGGGAGCTGCAGACATAACTTATCTAGATTTTAGTAAGGCTTTTGTTACTGCCACATCGCAGACTGTTAAATAAGCAGGAAACTTTGGGGTCGGACTTAAAGATAGTTGCATGTATACGATCTTGGTTACAGGATAGACAACAGAGGGTTGTAGTAAATGGAATCCCTTTTGGGGATGGTAAGGTAACCAGTGGAGTACCCCAGGGTTCTGTACTTGGACCAGTGCTATTTAATATCTTTATAGGTGATATTGCTTGTGGTATAGAAGGTAAAATATGCCTTTTTGCAGATGACACAAAGATATGTGTCAGGGTAGACAAGTCAGGAGGGGTACACAAAATGAGGGATGATTTAGGTAAACTGGAGGAATGGTGAAGAGTGTGGCAACTGTGGTTTAATGCCAAAAAATACAAAATTATGCATTTGTGCCACAAAACCCAAAAGCTCAATATATCATTAATGGCACTACATTAGAAACTACTGAAGAGGAAAGGAGACATTATTTCATGTGATTTAAAGGTAGCCAAGCAATGTAACAAAGTAATGAGAAAGGCAAGTCAGATGCTTGGTTGCGTAAGGAGAGGAATAAGTAGCAGAAAGAGAGAAGTAGTGATGCTCCTTTATAGATCATAGGTACAACCTCACCTAGAATACGGTGTTCAGTTCTGAAGGCCATAACTCCAGATAGACATAAATACATTAGAGGCTGTGCAAAGACGTGCAACTAAAATGGTGCATGGCCTGTGTCACAAATCATACCAAGAAAGGCTAGAGGAGCATGTATAGCTTGGAGCAGAGAAGGGAGAGGGTGATATAACAGCTGTCAAATATATCAAGGGTTGTGACCGGCTAGAGGAGGGTGGTATTTTTCAAAGGAAGAGGTGTAATGGAACAAGAGGGCATGGATATAAACTGGAGGGTGGTAGATTCAGAGGAAATGTTCGGAAAAATAACTTCACTGAAAGGGTGATAGATAAGTGGAATAGCCTCCCATCTGAGGTGGTTGAGGCTAACACAGTAGAACAGTTTAAACATGCTAGGGATAAATATAAGGATATCCTAAATCTTAAACTAAATTGAGGGTAACTAGGGTCTAGGGTCAGTATAGTTTTAAATAAACAACTGGACAGACTGGATGGGCCATGTCTACCGTTACTTTCGGTGTTGCTATGTAAAGCAGAAGCTGGGATATGGCTGTTTGTTCTCAGACTACTAATTTACTTGATATGTCAGATTCACTCAGAACAGAGTATATGTGAAAGCCAACATTTTCTCAGTTTTCTTAGATCTTTGTCTCATCACTTGCAACCTAAAAACAAATCTAAACATGAAAGCAAATATTTAATTAGTTTAAAAATGCTTAGAGATACTTTAAATCTTTCCTAAAATGGACATAATAGGAAGTCCTTATTTGACTTTCTAGTTTGAATAACTATCGTGGTTCAGTCTAATTACGTTCACTTTGTCACAAAGTGCTTACTGTGGAACAAATCTAGACTAAAGAGCATAGATACATTTGTTAGAGGAACTGAGTTTAGTTTTATGGGTGTTCACTCTAATACCCCTTTTAAACCGAGCTATGGACCCGGGAATAACCTTGGTCGGGTTTTCGGTTGTGAATGGGTCAACCCTGGTCTGTTGCCCTGAGTCCGCGACCCTTGTCAATACCAGGGTTATTCCCGGAATGCTCTAAGTGTGATGTGGTATAAAAAGGGTTTCCCTGGTTATTGAACCCAGGTTCCATTAAATGTACCAAAATTGGGGGATAGGAATCACTGTCTGCCGCTGCAGACACGGGTACTGTGTGAAAGGCTACAACCCAGGATTTTTTTTATTTTAAATTTTCAAAGGACTAGATTTTGTCAAAGTAGCTATAATCAGACATGTTAAACGGGTTTTTTTTTTATTAATATGGAATTTTATCATTCTTTTAATATATGTAATAATTATGTAAAGCTCATTATGCTCTACTATTCTCTTGTCTTCCGTTGGCTTACTTTTTTTCTTCTGCTCTTTTTTACATGACTAAACTGTTAGCAGCTTCTGGCAGACCTGATGTCATGTTAGCATCATGCAGCTTCTGGCAGACCTGATGTCATGTTAGCATCATGCTGCTAGGAGATTCTCTCTCAACAGCTTACAACCAAGCGGGAACGCAGACATCTCTGGTCCATCACTGCATAAAGTTATAAGCAGCAGTGTTAGGCAATATATTGTCTCTGTATACATATGCACTGCTTGTATCTTGATGCTTGTGGTACCCCACATGACTGCACTACTTAAAAAGGAAAAAAAAAAGTCAGTGGCATCCCTAGGTGCTACATAATCTGATGGCGCTACATAAAAACCTATAAACTGATAAATACCATGCTATTTTTCACACAAAAATTGTCTGCCTTAACTGTAAGCATTAATACACTATGCATGTGAGTCTACAGTGGGCATGAGCAACTACAGTATTTATCATTATTTCCTCAAAGTAATGGAATGATTTGGTCATGTATACATTTTTTTGCTGCTGTATTATAACTTCCTTCTTTTACTGTTTTAATTTTATATTGGATCAGGAATTCAAGATTCAGGAGGTGCAAACTAAAAATGCATGCCTTGTGGAAGAGAATACAAGACTCTGTTTCAGAGTAAAGAGAGCAGCCAAGGTGGGTGCTATGTCTTAAGCATGCTAGTCAAACCGTTTTATATTGCCTCTAGTATAAATTCTCTTTTATTCATAGGTTGAATTGGAAAATGCTGACTTGAGGAGACACTTAGCAGAGGTAACTGAGCAACGAGATTCTGCTCTTAAGGAGAGTCATCGATTGCAAAGCAAGCTGGAGAACTTAGAGCAAGTGCTGAAGGTTGGTGCATATTGACCTTTTTGTTTCTTTTTTAAATCTCATTCCTTATAAGCTATCAATTTACTAGTTAATTATTACTAACATTGCATTATATATAGTATCTAGTGTAATACATACGTAAAATGTCATATGGCATATTTATTTTTAATATGATGATCTTGTTTGATCAAGTTTGTTCAACCTGATGGCAGGCCATGTAAGCAATTCCCTCTTTCAAGAGTGCTTGGACTCTGAGGTATCCTCATTGAATTGCTTGAGGGCCATGGATCTGACATTTAGGGAGCTTTCACTGTGTTGAGGACCTGGATTTAGTAGTCCACAGGGCTTTTAGTCTTGCACACTGGGGGAGTACACTGCATGAAGTATCTTTTTTTCAAGAGCTATTTCTCTGCTTACCCCTTACCTCTGTATAAGTTGTATAAATGGGAACAAGTTCCATAGTTTCTCCAGAGCCAGAGAGAAGTCTGGTACTTCTGTTGAGATGAGGGTATTAAAAATGCATCTGGATAGTTCGCTGATGCTTCTCTGAATTTTTACCATGTCTAGAACTTTGGTTCTAGACATTAGTGTGTCCTCTTTTTTGCAATGTTAGACAGGACTCAAGAAGTGCATTCCTTCCACTTAACCTCCACAGATATAGACCTGGGTTTTCCAGGGCCCAGTCGGCTCTGCAGGAAAGGTGGACCCTAAAATTGTCCCCAGTCAGGGGGCCCAGTCATCAGACTCTTAAGTCTGAGGGCAAGTAGAGTTCCTAGTGTTTTTTGCTTGTTTCTTTAAAGCCAGTGGAAACTCTGAGGTCGCATGTAGAGTTTCCTTCCCAAATTGGTGGGTTTATTGCTCTTACAAGTAGTTTACCTCAACATCAAGAATAGTTCTGCGCAGATATTCCTCTATGGGACATTCTTGGAATCAGGATGAAAAGACGACACTCAGCAAGTCAATCAAGGTGCACTAAGTGTTTATTTCAGTCTTTGACACTCAGTTAGGGTTGCCTTCTTCTCCAACCTGTTTCCATGAAGTTGTATTCATCAGGTCCTTTCCAGGGTAACCACTATAATCTTCACACCTTTAATGTTGTTAGAGCCCTCCGTATCTACAGTGATAGGGCATCCCAGATTAAGAATTCTGACTCCCTGTAGTTTCTATATGTGTGGCTAGTCTGCAACCAAGCTAAAGCGCATAAGCTTGTTCCCTTGGTTCTCATGGCCTATGCCACCAGGTTGAACATTTTGTCCTGAATGGCAAGTTGAGGGGCCTCAGTTCAGCAGCTGTCAGGTAGCATAACTGGTCCTTTGTTCATATCTTTATAAAATCGGTAGTAAGGTTCTGAGTTCAGAGTCCACAATCGCGAGGCCACTATATCCATGTGATCTCCTCTAGCACCATACTTTACATTGTATACCAAACGTAGCTCATCGTCTTTGTTCAGCAGCTGTCAGGTAGCATTACTGGTCCTTTGTTCATATCTTTATAAAATCGGATAAGGTTCTGAGTTCATAGTCCACAATCGCGAGACCACGATATCCATGTGATCTCCTCTAGCACCATACTTTACATTGTATACCAAACGTAGCTCATCTGTTGAAGGTTCGTTGCTTTTAAGTCTGGTTGGATTCTGATTGGAGTGCACGAATGTGATGAACAGAAGTGTGGATGAAATGTGATCTACATCCACAGCACTGAGGAGAAAATAGACATGTTTGCTACATTATATGACCTACTGACCTCATTGTGTTTTACCATGTATAATGTAGAAGTCATTGTTAGTCTTTCACTGCATTTTTTTTCCCCCCAGCACATGCGAGATGTGGCGGAGAGAAGGCAACAACTGGAGAAAGATCATGAGGATGCTGTTTTAGCACTACAGAAGAGGCAGGAGGAGGTTAAACGTCTACAGCAGGTAGGAAGCTTTTACTTTACTTCAACAGCAGGTAAAGTTTTTGACGTTTCATTTAACATTAAATCGCATACAATGTTTAACCGCTTAATGGACATACATCTAACACTGGATTATTTGATCATATAATTGTCTAGTATTAAATAATAAACAAAGATCCAGACCAAGAAATATATGCCATGTTAAATCTTTTACACATTGAACTTTTTGGCATGTACCGAATATATATTTGTATTGTCTTTTTAACCCTTTATTACAAACATACATTTTTTTTAAATATAGGCCCAGGTTGAAGCTAAGAAAGAGCATGAAGGAGCAGTCCAGCTTCTGGAGGTAGAGGATTTCATTATTAGGAATAGGAGGATTTTGTTTTTTTGGCTTAACCTATGTCACAAATGTATACATGGCTTATATTGCGATAATTTAATTGTGAATGTATATGATTGTCATGTATGTCATGTTTATCTCTTGATTTTTCATGCACAGAACACTTTGGATACTTTGCAGGTAATGTTCAAAATTATATTATCTGGATATTATGATCCATGATTTAGTTGAACCCATTCATGTATAAGCTTCAAAGTCACTACTGTGAAAAACAGCATTTTGTTATACACATCCAGAGTAAAGGGCATAAAAGCTGCTGAATTTGCATTTGTAAATGACTATTGTCCTCTTTTTACATTTGTGCATAACTCATTGACATTTCATGATATTCACACTGGACAAGATATATCACATCGCCATTTCCATTTAATGCCATTTAGCTACAGACTGGGCTGTAACTAGAACGCACTATAAACCATTAAAAAATATTTTTTAATTTTTCCACTTTCTGATAAATAAAGTGATCTATAAATGGGTAGAAATTAAATGTTGGCCACAAGTTTTAAAAAGTATTATAATGCTGGTTCTTCTTATTTTGTTGTCTGTTTGATTTTCTCTCCCAGGCTAAAGTGAAACTCTTAGAGGAGAAATGCCGCAGTCAGACAGAGCAGTTTAGTCTTCTCTCTGAGGAGCTGGAAAGATTTCGCTTGCAAACTGGAAACATTGACCTGCTCACATCTACCCTGGGTACTTCAGAATTGCCTCCACCTCAAGGCTGTTCTACCCCTGGCCTCAGTCCAGCACAGCAAGGTAGTGGAGGTAATGTTTTAAATGAGTAGTGTGGGATAATGTATTATAATACAGTGATAGGGTGATTAAACAGATTTTTCATGATTATTTGACTCATTACATAAACATGCCCAATAATTATGTTCCCCTAAACATCACTTATAAATAACACTGATGCTGCATTTGGATTTAAAAGGAACAGGACTTAAATTAAGTGACACACAACTCTATGCATCTTTTATAGCTGCAATGTATATGAATTTTCATATACAAAAAACCAATGTGACAATGAGATATAGATATAGGTGGCTTTTGGTATGCCCCCTCATCTAGAACCTGTCAGTGGTCAGTAAATGCATTTCAGTGAGGTAGTGTTTTATTGTATACTTTATGTATTTTCAATTTTATTTATTAACCTTGCTTTATTTTTAATTACTTTATATTCATATATTTATTAAGTGAATAGTGTGTGGCTTTACTTTGCTTGGGTATACTTTCCTCCCAAGATGCCCTGCTGACGTGCCACTGTGCCCGAGCCCTGGCAGTCTGCTGCACCTGGGCACAAGTATGATTGCAGTACATACATATGTACATATTCTCCAACACACACAGTAGCAGGGGAGGAGAAAAGGCTGAAGACTGTTTTT